>JAVJGG010000008.1:1009864-1031043 GCA_035590195.1 Aviceda cuculoides
CGCCCGGCCGGGGCCCCGGCCCGGCCGCGGCCTCCAGCGCTCACTGGGCCACCGCGGGAGAGGCCGGGCGGCGCCGGCCGCCCCCCCGGCACTGGCCCCGGTGGCGCTCGTTAGCCAGGGACGGGAGGGGGTGCGAGCAGCCGCGGTGCCGGGGCAGGGGTGGGCTTCCCGGGTCAGCTGCCAGCGGTGCTGCCGCTGGGCCGGTTCCGAGCGCCTTGATTACAGAAAAAGAGGTGTGGGTGTTGTTAATGGTAGATCTAATGATAGGACCTAATTACTTTTTCAGCGTAAAGGCGCGCTTAAAAATAGGCTGTGCTGTTGATGTAATTGAGTTTTCTTGAGTGATTCATCGAGGCTTAATCACCACGGTGAAGAAGTACACTATTAAAATTAGTCTTTTTCAATTGCTGGGGCTAGTGATTTATAGGGCACTCGCAGGCCCGGAGTTCGAGGAAGCTTACAAACGCATTACTGATATTGCTGCCGGTGAGACGGCTCCGCTTCTGGGAGCAGGAGTTCTTGCTAATTCTCGTTGCAACTGTTCGCCTGAAGGATACGGAATAATTTCTCCTTAGACGAGGTTGTCCTCACTCTGGAGTCAGGCTGGATGTTAGCTCGAGAAGTAAGCTGCTGAATGGATCTTGGCGTAATGTAATAATAAAGCTCCTTCCTCGGTTTGAAATAATAACTATCTTCGGTGCCGGTTAATTTATTCAGGGAAGCTGTGCATTTAACTCTATTGAAAGCCTCAACGCATAAATCTGCTGAACAGGTAGGCAATTAAATGCTGGGAGAAGTTGTTACTCAGGTTAATATAAAGTATGAAATAATAAATTTTAGGTGAAGGTGAACGTATAAACTTGAATTGGTTTTGCACGGAAGTTTAGAGGTTATAATTTCTAGCAGGTGGCTGGGACGGGGAGCACACGGTAGCCATTTGAGCGCAGAGCTCCCTCCCCCTTTCACCCCCCCTTTTATTGCCTCGACCAAATCGTAAGATTTAAGTGACATACATAAAATAATTATACCCGCGACTTTATTGCTCGGGAGGTTAAACATCAGTGTTGCAGGATGGTTTTGGTAGACTTTACAGACTTGGCCTCTGAAGAACCTTAGATCTCATGATCCTGAAAACACAAGAGAAAAATTGCTCTGAGGAGTTAACTCCTGTTGACACTTTTTAATGGGGGACTTTCTGCCTGTGTTGTTTCTGCCAAGACAAACGATGCGTATAGATGGCACAGCTTACCTCAGTTTCACCACACAAGGCCTCAGCACCACCTTTGGCACACAGGACCACGCACGGTGGTGTATGGGGTGCCTTTTAGTCAGCCGGTGGAGAAATCTCATTGAAAAAAACCATTGCTTATGTCCAAGTGTCGCTACTCACTGCGTGCTATAGGCCGGTGAGCAAAGCGGCTCCCCTTGGTGACATGTGGAAGGTTGTCCTCACAATTGGTGCCTCTGACACTGATTAAGTTAGATTATATAGCTGTTTTTCTCTCCCTCTGATAACCAGTTATATATGGGACATTTCACAGCCCGCCTCTGAATGAATGCTAACATGTCAGAAACTGGTAAAATAAGTTACAATTGATGACCCTGTTAAATGTTCTATTCCGTAGCATATAGGCTAGTCTGCTTCTCATTGTATCTGAAATTCTTATTTTTGTAGGTAAACAAATGTGCATTCACTGCGGATTGAATAGCCCCTTGAACTAGGCTCTGCAGTTTGCATTTGGGTTAATCTTGTCGGTTTTAATATAGAGGGGGGGGGAAGGAGAAAGCACCAGGGGTGGAATTGTTAGTGCTTTCACATCCACATTCCTCACATTTTGTCAGGATGATAAACTGTAGGTAATGGACAGCCGTTGTTTCACAGGACAGGCGAGCCAGCCGGAGCACAAAGAGCTTGCTGAAACGATATCTCACAACATGTTTGGGAGCCTCTCAGCTAGACAAGAATTTATTTGGGAGCTCTGTGTCGTGGGACCGCACTTTCTAACCTCGGCAATTACAGCTTCAAGCTGGAGAAACAGGAGTGGAAGGTTAAAATGATTTAAACACATGCTCCTAAATTGTACCCAAAACATAGCTGTTGACACTTGGCATGCTAATACAAGGAGTGAGTGGTGGCTTCCAGGCCATTTGATATCTCTGGCATTCATAGCCAGGTCTCCGAAGCACAAGTGAATTAGCAAAATGAATTCAGAACAAACTGAAGGCCGAATTCTTCAGCTGGTTATTTTCCTCTGCCTTTTATACGTGGAGTATAATTGCTATATTATTTATAGTAATTATCTTAAGGCATGTTATCTGTAAGCTGTGCTATGTTATTTCACTTTGTTTAATGAACTAATTGCCTTTAGAAAGGCAGTGACTGAAAGCCAAGCTAAAATCACTTAAGTTCTCCCTCTTCTCACACACAAGAATGCCTCCCTCCTTCTCTTCCCCCCCCCCCCCCCAATCCCCTTTTCCCCCCCTTTTCCTCTTTCATTTTGAGGAAATCCCATCACTTAGGTGTGAGGGATGGTCTCAAATTCAGCCCAGGCTCCTGTAATGGGAAGTCAGGGGAGGACCCGAGGTGGCTGCCCTGACATGCTGCCACAGAGAGACCTGCGCAACAGCCAGGGCCAGGGTTGCTTTTGGGATTTTTTTTTTTTTTTTTAAGGATCTGGTCTTCGTGTGTTGTGCAGCCTGCAGTACCTGAAATTGCTTGTTGCAAATGAGAAGAAAGTGTTCTTCTGAGAAAAAAATAGTGATTAAAATGTTATTCATGTGTGCCTAATGTCTGCCTGCATTGGCTGCTGACATAAAGAAACCTGTTTTTCTGGTCATTTATCATACATCTACATGGATTTGCTTATGAGCTCATTCTTTGCAAGGCGTTGTGGAAACTTAAATAGGAATGTTAAACTGCTCGAAATATTTTGATTAAAATACGCAGTGCCACAGAATACAGGCTTTTAAGTGGAACACTGTTGGCTTGAGCGAGGGGCGGGTTTTTTGGGGGGGTGGGGAGGGAGTGGCAAGGGAGAAGAGTTTTGGGGGGGCATTGCATGAAAAGCAGAGGAAGGGAGGGATGGCAAAGGGACAGTGTCAGAAGAGCTTGGAAAAACTCCTGTGGCTTCATTGTCTCTTTAAAGCCAGAGAACACAAAGACAAACGCAGTTCAGCCTTTCTCCCATGATGGAAAATGTAAACCGTTGACACAGCTCCCATGTTTAACTTGTTTAATTCTCATTTTAAATTCAGTACTATACCAGCCGTGTGAACTCTGAAGATTTCTTTAGTAATCCATTTTGTAGTTCCGAATCAAAAACAAAGTGAAAAGGTCTGACACAATTTGCTTTTATTTTTAGGCAAATCAACCCTGGTCATAGTTAATAAGGGGATTACAACCCAGACTAGGTCTTTACAGATGTAATGTAAATCAAGGGCAGAGTATAAAGAAACTGATCCCTTTTGATTGAAGTATGGTAAAAAGGCATAGAGAAACTAGCAGCAGTAATCTGATTGTATGGCAATAAAACCACCATTTTCTGTCTTTCAGATAAAAATAATGTGGTAAATCCATGCAGTTCATAAGATGTAAAGGCAGATAAAGGGTGATGCCATGGCAACATATAGATTAGCTTGATGTTAGAAATGACACGTCTCTGAAAGGGGTGTTGGAGACGAAGGGCCTTGCTCCGGGCTGTAAGGTATTATGTGAGAACCACACAAAACTTGGGGGCCGGGATTAGAAAGTATGAAAGGCCTACTTGTGGCTTGGGATGGTTAAAGCAGTAAAGAAAAGCTGCTCAGTTCTTGCTCATTGGTGGCGTATAATATGGTAAAGATAGATTTCATTTACTGCTTTCTGCTGAGATGGGGACCGATTAAAACTTGAGATGGCTGCAATTGTTAGGTGTGGAAGATTTTCCTTTTTAACTCCTGCCCTAGCAGCAGCCTTTCTGAAGAATTAGCTGCACTTGGGGTTTGTTGCCTTAATCTGTTTGGGCTTTGGGCAGGGGCATGCTGGCAAGGAACAGAAAGCAGAGGGGATAGGTAGGACCGGGGTTATCTGGAAAGAAAACAGACCTTTTGATTTCAGCTATGTTTCAGGCTGGGGTCTCAATCTCGCACTCCATGGGAGCAGCAAAGATAAACATGCTGCATTGTCTGTGCCTTGGCCAGGTGATCCTTCAGCATCTCATGTGTTTCCCATCCTGCAAAAATACAAAAAACCCCCAACAAACCAAAACCCAAACCACAAGCAAACCAGTATCCATTCCTATTTACCAATAAAGCTGCAGATAACCGAATTGATCTGGCTTAGTCTCTAGGTGGTATTTATTTCCGAAAGGCAGGCTGAAATCTAGAAATGAATGAGATAAGCATCTGCCTACCCCTCCGCCCCAACTTAAAATCACTAGGATGAGTTTGCCGTCAGCCCCTGCAGTTCAGCCGGCAGACAATTTAGCCATTGTTTTGTCATTTATTTTAAGCGATCTGCGGCTGTAAAGGTAGTAAAATACCTCTCCTAGTGCAGCTGCTTGGATTGTTTTTTTTCTCCGTGCCTTTTTCTCTTCAAGAGCCTTCTGAATAGTTAAGACTTGCTTTTCCACCCACCTGACAACCGTGAACAGCCACAACTAAAAGTCAGCATTACATTGCAAATCAGGGGTGCGATTCAAACGAGATATATTTACTTTATTGCCTGCTCATTTCTCTGCTAAGGGGGGAAAGAAAGCACTCTGCATTTGTTAGGCAGAGTCTAGACACAAGGAGAAAAAACACCGAAGCCTACAATAACAGTTGTGTCTTTCTTTAGTGGGAATGAGCCTGGGATGAGCTCGGCAAAATGGAATTCATGCTGTTTCTTTGGCAGCGGCTCGGACACTTTTTAAATTTGGGTGGTTTTTTTCCCCTTCATTTTCTGGATTTTTTTATAAAGATGTTGATTACATGCTTGAATTTGTCATTCTTAGCCTACCCTGTCGTAAGCTGGAAAGCTTCGCGATTCTGACTGAAAAGGGAACCAGAACCAAAACTGTCGAGCTGCTGGTGCCGAACAAATGCAAAATAAACAAGTGCATATAGGGAGCTGAACGGATTGGCAGCACATACGGGGCCTGAAGAGCTGAGATACGTCTCCTCTCTTGCAGCTTAACCTTCACAAACGTATATCAAAAGACCCGATTCATTTGCTGAAATTCTCCAAGCGCAGGGGCACTCTCATCTAATTTACAGGCCGGTCACATCCAAGCACCTTGCATTCTGCATTTGACAATGATTGCTAATGGGCCATTCAACTAAAGTATTTGCTTGTTAACAGGGAACAGAGCATGATAAATGTCCAGCAAGCTTGCGGCCTCCTTCAGCTTTTCAAATGCAGACTGGTGCATATTTATGGCAGGCAAATGACAAAGGGAGAAGCTGAATTACTCTGGCCTTATGCTTTCTGTTCGAACAAGGGTTAAAGTAATTAAAGAAATAATGCAAAAACCGACGTCCTTTGTTTGCCCACCATTATCCAACGTTTAGCTTTCGAACCTGCCTGTCACGTCACATTTCGGAGATGCACCGGATCGGGCTCGGTGGGTTTGGGAGAGCCAGAAAGGGGGCCCGGGGGGGTAATTCTTCAGGGGGCCCATGCCGGGCAGAGCAGGCCCGGCCTCCGCGGGCCCCAGCAGAAGCCGCTGCAGCTTCCCCTCGCCTGACACGCACGTTTTCACTGACATACGTCAGCTCCAAGTTGTACTCAAAACGCAGAGGTTTTGCCATTTGCGCTCCTGTTCCCTGACTGGGGGGGAAGACCCCAGCGCCAGCCCCAGAACAGCGGAGGGGCTGTGGGGAAGCGGGCCCTCGGCGCGGCTCTGAGGGCCGAGCGTGACACCAAAATGGCGGAACAAAGCCCAGTCTCGCCCTTGCGCCGCCACCCCCAAGGGCAGCTGGATCTTCAAAGCTGAAACTGGAAAGCGCGCCCAGGAATTCCCTAAACTCCAAGTGTCTTCGGTGTCGTCTTCGGTGTCGTTTCGAATTATTTGTTACTTTTTGTCTTCTTTTTTTTGGGTGCTTGTAAATGCGCGCATTTAATCTTAGCCTGGTTTTCGAAAGTCTTCGAGCAGAGTTAAATGCAGAATTACAAGAGATAATTTTAAATTCCGTATTCAAACGTGATTTAGTATTTTATGTTTCTAGTTGCAAGTAGATAAATCTGTTCAAGGCTGCTGTCTAGCTCCCGTTCAACTCCATCAAAATACCTCCAGTGATTTCAGTGAGTATTACATGAGCCTACAAGGGCTTTACATTATAATTGTTTTTTTCATTATAGGCCAAATTTTAATTTTCTTGTAATGAACAAAATCTATCATTTTACTCGAGGAGAGAGAACATCCAGATTCCCCCCCCCGTTAACTGTACTGCAGAGAACTTTCCTTTGATGTGATTATATACTTTGTCAAAGACAGCAAATAAGGGCAGGACCTCTATCTTTTTTGGCAATCCTGGCCAGCCAACACCCAGTGTTTATTGCGGTATCAGCATGATAATTATAATGCAGCTGATTTAAACTTTGATGTAATAGTCTATGCTTTCTTCTGGTCTTAAACGTAGGTTCCGAGCCAAAAAAGATAAAGACTGGTAGAGGATTATGTTGCTAGGTGAATCATTCTTGATGTATGGCATATACATAACTATAAGATGGGTTTTCTACCTATAGAGTTCTTTTGAAATGTCTTGTGGTTAGTGGCTAAAATAGGATTTACGAGACTTTATTTAGTAGGATTCAGAGCTGTGTACACTTTAAAGCATAATCAAGTTTTACACATCGTGAACAGAAAATGAGAAATTATATGGCTTGTCTTATGCAGGAGGATAGGTTAGGTGGTGGAATGATACGTTAGGCTGAAAAATCTGTGATGCTGCAAATTACTTCTCACTGTTTTGTTAGCTTTTGTTTGAGTAGTGCATTTATTCAGGTACCCAAATCAAAGAACAGCGGTGGGGAAGGTGAACAATGCACTGTGAAGGGAAGTGCATGTTAAAGCTAATAAGAGGGATTTAAAATTTATTATTATTATTAGTTAAAGCCCATTCGCAATTGAATGCTATTTTATTTTGGATTGGGAGTTCTGCCAGACTCCAGCCTGTCAGAGCTCAGAAGACTCAAATCAAGTCCAGGCCTATTTCTGCAGCAAACGGGAATCCTGGCTCCTTGCCTGTGGATTCATTCAGGAAGACCCATCTGGCTTTTGATGTTCTGCAAGTTCGAAGCAGTTTGTTTAAGGAACCTATGCAGCGAGTACTGATGAAAGCACACATAACTGTGCTTCTGACTCTTCGAGTGGTGCATCGTTTCACATTTTCATTTTTGCTGGTGCTTGCCATCTGCTTACCTACTGCCTGAGCAGCAGTTGGTTTCTATACCTGACTGGATAAAAGTGTAAATTTGGAGTTGGGAACATCTTGACTCCTTTTGAGGATGTGCAATCCCATAGCATTCACTGTCCACACTTTGGTTGGTTTCTTCATGTTTAATTAATTTCAGTTTTGTTCATAAGCAGGCTAGCTTAATCGCTGCACAACACCTGACCTTTAGATTTTGGGGGGTTTTCTTTTTCCAAGGTATTTCCAAGCTATATAGATGAGCTGAACAGGGAAGGTCACGTTGGCAGGCAAGATTACTAGTCTGCGTGATAAATATTTTAGAAGAGACGATTTTTAGTGGTAATCGTTCCTTCTATCAGACAGTTTTCAGGCACTTTCTGAAGAAAAACGAAAGCCAAATCTTCATAAATTTGTTGCTTATTACAGTCTTTTCCATTCTGTGGATTGGTCTGTGACAGCAAGGCGAGCAAGATGGCACTGACGCCTGACTCGGGAAACCATCCGTATTGAGAAAAGCTCGTGTTGAGCATGTGCTGAATGCTGAATATTTTTGCTGAAGCGGGACGAATTTAAGCATGAGCTGTCTTGAACCAAGGCCAGAGTGAAAAGGTTTTTTGGGGTTGGACAAATACAGATCTCTCTGAAGCTTCGTTACGGTTTTTTTATATCAGAAAATGATGTCAGAAGCTACGGCCCTGGCTGCATTTGGACAGAGTCTTAATTTTCATGTGGCTTGCCAGGAGTCAGCATAGCCGTACCAGTGGTGATCCCTTGTGCCGGCTGGGACAGCTCGAGCGGATCGACCGGCTTTGCTCCTGGAGGTCTGGCTGCAGCAGTAGCTCTGCTGGAACCCAGTTTTCTGTGCTTTTGCTTGGAGTTCGGTGTGATGCCAGCAGCACACTTCCACTGATGACTGATTGCTGAGAGTGACCTAGCTGTTCCCAGGAGCCCAGGCGACCCCCTGAGAGAGAACCCAGTTTGCAAGGGGTGGACAGGCTGAGCATTTTGTTAAAATGCCAGTGTCTGGCAATTTCAAATTTCAATCAGTGGGTTCAAATGGAGTGGCTGGAGCTCCTGCTGTCACCAGCCGTCTGCTGAACCCCTCTGAGGGACTCTTCCACCTGGGGAAGGGATGGCTGATCTAGTCTTGAATGCACTTCTGGACCTTTACAGGAATTTTTAAACTACTCCAGTGTCAGTTTAGCTTAATTTGAGAGGCTTGGACCTGCAGCGGGCCAAAAACTGGTTCTTGGGAGGTCATATATTACTACTGTCTAGGAAATGGCAGCGGCCACCCAGTTTTATTCTGCTTCTGCAAGTCAGTCAAACTTTGGAAAAGCTGGTATTTAATTTTAGAACGTGGGATCTCCACACTTGCGAGTGGCTGAATCTTGGGTTTCATGTGAGATGGAAGTGCAGACTGATTGTAATCTCCCATTTGGATTTTTACTCAAGGTCATTTTCTCTCACCTGAAAACTGTCTTTTTGATATAAAGAGAAAAAGGTTGCGGTATAGGAGTGATAGAGAGTTGTAACTGGATTCTGAAAATCTTTGCATAACAATGATTTGCCAAAATAGCTTTGGTTTGTCATACAATGCTGTTATTGATTTGGCATAACTTGTCCTGGAAGTTGTGAGCTAACAACTTCTGCTGCTTCCAGTGTTTACTTATGCAGGCAAATGGTATGCAATAATATATTTTCTAACAATTGCAAAGCAGCTGAGATTTTTTCTTTGATTTTGAGATCTAATCACCGATTATTAATGTCTCATCAAGTAACAAGACAGTCCCCGCCCTCTTTTATAGACTTTGCTCGGAGCGTGTCTTGGAACAAGACTGTACAGGTGTGAACAAATTGTAGTCAGGAGAAGGAAGACTGCAAACTTTGGTTGGTATCCTTGTATTGTGGCTGACATAAGACATTTGTTTTTGTAATAGGAGCGGTGGAGAAGAGCACAGAACAGCACAGCAATAGAACGATCTGGTTTTATTGTTTCTCTCATGTGATTTACAGTGCCCTTTTTGAAAAGTAGTTCTTTGGCAAATGCCGGCTGCTCTCTGTCAGCTTTGTAAAAGCAAAGACTTTAGTGACTTGTGTAAGAAGCACACACGGTTTGGTTTGACCTTCCCTTTCATGCAAACTACTGCTCTGCAGCTTTTCAGTAAAGCACCATCTTTCTTGGGTTTGGCACACCCTGCCTCTGTGAGCACAGGTCAAGTAGAGCACTGGGTTTGTGTTAACGCTGAATTCATGGCACAGATTTCTCCCCCCCCCCCAAAAAAATCCAAGCCATATAAATACCTGATTATCTTTGCTGCAAGAGCAAAGAACTACTTTAATATTCCCAGTAGCATATTTTGAACAACAATTCTTTAATTAAAACAACATTGGTTTCTTCCTGTACTTCATGGCTAGCAAATGAGAGAAAACACCAGTGTTAATATCAAAGGGAGTCAGTTTTCATTACAGTAATGGTTCAATTGTGCAATGCTGTAGGCAGTGAAATTTAATATTATTGTGACTTGTATTGTAATTGTAAGATGACAGAGGAAAATGGATTAAGTTTAAATATAAGTGTACACAGCGGCACATGGACTTTGTCAAATGGAAGCTGAGGGTTGGGGCAGGACAGGTCCCCCTCTGGCTCTGTCATAATGAATTAGTGTTTTGTAAATAACTGGCCACTAGACTATAGATTTATTACCTTTTAGAGATATAGGTGGACACATGCAGACAGACATACCTGGATTCCGTACTGACTGTAATTGCTGTGCGGAGTTGCAGAACGGGTTTATGCCTGTAGGCTTGCAGGGTATTTGAATGTCTAGGCTTCTTGTCTTCACCTTTCATGAAAATATTCTTGCCTGCCAGTTTGTGAAGTTTTCTCCTGAAGGGTACACCCATCCCTTCAGTTAAGGGATCGCTAACACATGAGCGGCCTCTGACTTGAAAGCCCTTTGTCATTCTTTTCTTCCTGATGAAGAAAACCAAATTCGAGTTGCAGATGAGCTTTGCTTTAGAAGACTCTCCTAGAGAGACTGCTAGTGTTAATGAGCAATATCCCCTTCTTTCCGGGTTGCCTATATACATGCAGATTAAAATGGAAGACGGTGATTTAAACCATCCCTGCCTGATCTCTTGCATGGAAGATGAGGGGTGATGAAGGCTCGGGGTTTTATTTATTCACATCACAGTGCAGGTGAGCGGAAGGTGTCCCGAGCAGGGCCCGCCGGTGCGGTGGTGTGTAAGGGGGGGCCCGGTGGCTGTACCCCGAGTCGTACCCCGAGCCCTGCCGTGCTGCTTGGGGGGCTCATGCTGAAACCTGTCTTGATGGGGAAGTGCCAAAGGGGGCAGTCACGGGCTGTCCAAAACCCAGTTATTTTGTAAGGGTCCCGTTTGCGGCAAAAGTTGCATTTCTTGATAGGCTTCTAAGCTCCCATGTTTAAAATAGTGATCGCATTAATATCTTCTGTTCAAAAGGCTTACAGATGTGGCCAAAGGGTATCATTAAGCATTGCCGGAACAGTGTTTCGCTGTGTGTATTTCCACGTTCTGTCCCTTAACCCAGTCCTGAAACATGCTCCGTATTTGGAAGGAATCAAAGGCAGGAAGCTTTCGTCGCGTGTACTTAGGACATAGTTATAGGAAGCGCTTCTGAAAGAATTCCAACTTTGCTACTCATGTCTGGTTCTCAAGTTGTGCATTACCAGCACCGCGTTTCTGGAAAAACAAAAGAATGCTGAGGCTAGGGGTTTCAGTTTGAAGTACTAAAGTGTGTAGTGGTGGCATGGGTCAAGAGTTGGGCTCTCATCCAGACCCGCATGCATCATTTGTCAAGAGGTAACTAGAAAGAGCGACTAATTACAATGCACCTACTGAGTGTTTTCTCTTTCAGAAATTCCTCAGAATAAGCCATTTATACAGATGGGCTGCTGCTCTCCACTGCAGCCACTTGCAGTTTTTAAACTCTACGTAGAAAGCATGTTTCTGCTGAAATGCAATAAAAAGGAGAATGTGCCTGTGTGTGTTTCCATGCTTGTGTAGGAGAGAGAGCAAGCAGTGATTTGAGGAGTGATTCCCTGTTTGCTGAAGCTGAGAAAGTCCAGCACTGTTGTGAGGGTTCATATTTCTGTAAATGCTGATGAAATGTTAATATAATACACTTTAAAATAGAACATTGGTCATATCCATCCTTCCCCCCCCTCACTCCCCCCTTAGTTAGAAGACTGTCCTGAAGCACATTAGCGGTTCTTTTGTGGTAACCGGAATTGATTTAGTAAATGGATCAGAATTCTCTAGTGCTTTAAGTACTTTTAGCAGAGCAGTAATTGCTTTCTGCACAGTAATACAAAAAGTTAATTGCTATTAATAGTGCTTTATGTGGAGGTCATGTATGAAAACTGAATATAAAATCTGTATTTTTTTGAAAAAATACCTGTGTCAACTCTGGTAAAAAACCAAATCGTACATCTTCTCAGCATTTCAAGCCTTACCCGTATGGTAAATGTTCTAAGCCAGGCCACATGTCCTTGTGCAAAAAGCCCAGATCTCGTTTCTCATTGTAGAGGAAAAACCAAACAGATAGGTGTTCGCTCTCAGAGGGGTTTTTTTAAGGTGGAGGAAAATGTGCTTCCCTTTTACGGGAGGAAAACCGTGCATCCATTTCCGCACCCTGGATTTACGCTGGGGACAGAGGGGTGAAGCACAGGTTGGTCTGAAGGTTTTATTAGGCGAGTGGGTTTTTTTGCTTTGTCCTGCGAGCGAGGGCCAAGCGGCGAGGGAGCGGGCAGCTTTCCAGCGCAACGGAACCGTCCCTTGCAGGCGGAGGTGGTGTCCGGTGGAACCAGACACCCCATCTTACAGCAAAACCCTCCAGGCAGCTGCGCGCTGGTGGGCTGAAGGCGGGGGGGCACTGCCTCTGCTTGGCTGGGCGGGCTGGGGAGAGGGGGCTCCCAGCGCCCCCGAGTCCGTGGCCACCCCGAGATGCCCTGGTGCCCGGGGCGGGAGCGGCAGAGCCGGCTGCCTCTGCCGGAGCCCAGGATCGGGGTAGCCCTGAAGGAGAGTCTGGGGCACCTCCTTTGGCTTGTTTCCTTTTTCCACGGGATGGGATCACATCCGTAACCTCGTACATCACAGCTGTTAAGGAACCGGGTTTTCTCTTCGAGTGTCTCCAAGAGGATGTCTTGGGTGCCGGCTTGCAGGTGACCTTCGTGTACGTGCAGGGCGACAGGGGTACGGTTCGTGCCGAGTATCGCGTCTTGGCTGCAGGTTTTGTGCTCGAGAGAGCACACGGCGCCTTTAGACTTGCGACCGTCCTGAGCTGGATGGAGCAGAGAAGTGGGTGTCTGTATCTCTGCAGCAGCAATAGTCACACCAGTTATTTGGTGAAGGAAGCTCATGAGACTTCTTTCTAGGGGACCGGTCAGGGCGTTTTCTGACACGTTTGAAGAGGGATGGCATCTGTGGGTGTCTTTCCGTACACTGGAAGCTCTGTGCCTTTAGGACTGGGATGAGATGGTACAATTTGACTGTCAAATCCTGCGGGTCCATGCAAAAAAATGTCTTCTTTGGGGAGAAGCGTATGCACTCTCAGCCCATCCTTATTTTACACCTATTAGAAATCCTTTGTTGTATTTTAAATGCGTTCCTCTAGTATTCTGCAAAAGGTAGTGCAGTGACTTGTTAAATGAAACAGATAAAATTTCATACGTGCTCCTTGTTCCCTGTCCACTTAAAATTTTGAGAAAACGTAGTAATGCTGCAGAATCATTCTTGTATAGGTTATTAAGATTTCAGCTGTAAACATATTGCATTGTTTTGCCCTACTGGGGTCAATGGAAGTTTTGCAGCTGATTTCAGTAAGAATAGGTCCAGGAAAAGGCACCAAGAACAGCGTCCATTTGCATGGCTACTCAAGACGTACGAAATGGTGGCACCACTACCCTTTTGTGTGGTGATGAAAAGAAAATAAACCTTTGACCATTGCCTTTCTCAGTGCCCTGCAAGCATTTCCTCCAGGTAGTCCCAAAGCAGATGGGCTCCTTCGGAGGTGAGGAGGGGGGAGGACAAGGAGGTACCACAAACCCCGGAATGGAGATGAGCTACAGTTTCAGGGGACTCTTTCAAAGCATTTATGGGCAGCATTTATGCTGCAGGTTTTTATTGCAGGAGAGCCCGAGTCCCGAGAAGAGGTTCTTCCCTTCCAGTGGAAGTGAGAAATACAAGTGCTGCAGCTTTAGAAACTTGTGTTATGGTATTTTATAATCTGTTTTTGTATAATGTGGTACTCACCATTAAAGATCTTAAGGGATGAGCATGAATGTATTTATTTATTTGTTTGAATTCCATTTAGTTTCTAGCCTGCAAGTCCTATTAATGCATGTAACTATTGCTTACATGAATAGTTTCATTAACTGTGTGGAAAAATCTTACATATAAATAAAGGTCAGCAGATTAAACTTCTTAAATTTATTTAAATTCAAAACTGTCCCTATTTAGCATGTTCTGTAAAACTTCGTTATAGTATTAAAATAATCTAATAATACTGCACTGGCAAAGAAAAGTAGCTTCCAAAACTCACTTTAAAAATTTAATAATATGAAATGCTGTACTTACTTTGTTTTCAAAGTTTCATTCGTTAGTCTGTGTATAAAACCACTCTGTCATCTTGCTGTGTCACGCTATGGGAATTTTTCTTGCAGAGACTTCACCTAAGAGTGGTGCCTTCCTTTTTAACGAAATTCCATACCCATTATGAGGCAGTGACTTCACATTAATCTTTTTTGATGAAGCTTTTTTTCCTGTCTGTTCCACAGCAGTTACTGATCCTCTTCTCATTGAATTCACATTCACTTGATCCATTTAAACTGGAGTGAGATCAGTCCTATAAAATCACTGCTTCTGCAAAAAAACATTTTGGGTTTACAGCTGGGTGTATATACCTTATATCCAGATGGCATATCTTTGTATGTGATGTTGAATATGACAGAAACTAATGCGAAGCCTCTGTATGGATCAAAGGACTCTGACAGAGAGCTCTGGTCTATGTTTTTGGATTTTAGTCAGTTCAGAGTCTTTGGGAATCGGTATACTGGTTTTCATCTAGTTCAGCAGGCTGTGATTAGCCCACTGCTTCTTCACTGAAATCACTAGGACTTTTTCCTGGAACTTTTATTTGCCTTGCATCAAGCTGGTAGGACTTCTGCCTTGCTTAAATATTTCTCCTGTGGACGAAATTATATTTAAAATATGAATGTTGTTATTTTCTCAAAAGCCAGATGATGAATACATACACTGTTTAATAACCATTCTTTTTAAGCAGTAAGGACTTGTATGTGGAATGCTATTCTGTATTCTGTTTCGGTTTGCACTTGTACAAGTAACGGGCTAACGTACTGTGTTATTAGTATTCATGACATTTCCTTAATAAAACTTTTCAATGAATAACTTTATAGTCAGGCTGGTAGTTAAACTTCATAAAGTTAAGTGGGTAGGATTCCCCAACAGAAGGTTTCAGGCTGCATTTTAAGAAGCGTCTTGATTGTTCGCATTTTTAGGGTTATTTTTTTTACATTAATTTAAAGCTAACTGCCTACACCAATTAGTTCAGGTAAGGTATTAAAGCACAGAAATTTGGCATTGTTTCCCCAGTTAAATAGACAAGACTCGCGACAAGTACTAACACGCTTTCTAAAATTGCATTTATTTTATAATTACTAGGATACAGTTAAAGCTAAGTGTGCACATATATTTATAGTATGTGTGTATATATATATATAGTTTTGCAAGCTGGGAAAAGCATGACAACACATTTGTTACATCAGTCAATACTGATTAACAAAATCTCTTTTAAGAATTTATTTCGCTAAGAATTTTAACTGTTGATAATTTTACGGTTTCAGAAATGTCTGTGTAGTAAGGAATAGTAAGTAGATATTCTCAGTGAAAAAGAGTGCTGACAGGTAAAGTTCTAATTTTTTTTGAGAATTTACTATGATGAAATCATGCAGGTTTGAGTGCTTACCATTAAGGAAAACCACTTTATAATTTAACATGGTTGAATGTGCTAACTTTCTCTAAAGAAGAAGTAGATTCTTAAGAAATTAGTTGGAAACTGTGCATAATATAAATTTTATTTTTGGTAAAATTTCAAAATCAAATTTAACTTCTCTAGGACTTCGAATGGTAAGGGTACATTAGTGCCAGGAACTGCTGGGCTTTAAAGTAAGTGTGGTACAGAAAATTATTGTAACATTGACGGGAGTGGGGAACGGACTACTCTGTTCCTATTTTCTGCTCATGTCTCGTGACTTTTTGGTCTAATATAGTACTTATTTTTAAAAAGGTCTGGGAACTCTGCATGTTGCTGTTATTTGATAAGCTGCCTGACTAGTTGGACGTGGGGGAGGGATTCACATCCATGGGCTTTGTACAGAGGTCAAATGTTGCCCACAATACACCAGTTTTGGGCTGACAGTAAAAAATGCCCTCTGTATCCAAAAGTGCGAGACAGAAAGCGCACTAATTTCATCGTACAGCTTTTACTGTACTTAATTAATATACTTTCTGTGCTTTCTCATGGTAAGCACTAGGTTATTAATTGTGAGCAAGATTCTTCACATGCTTTAGTATGACTGTATCGGACTGCCGACAGAAATGAGTCGGGACACTCGCTAAGCTTTTCTCCTCTAAGTTTCTGAAGTTGGGGTGCAGGGGCCTGTACTGGGATGTAGGTTTCCCAGTAAAGAACATTGAGAGCTGAAAAGCAGAAAGTTAGAAGGTTAGCTTTTTATAGAAAGCAACGGTTCCAGTGCTGTCACTATCCCAACTGCTCAAAGAGCGCGTCACTGTCCCAAGCAACCACTGGAGTAAAGCAGCTTCCTCGGGATCAGTCACAGGATTCTGAAAACCTCTTTCTCCGTCTTTATTATATTTCTGTTTGGGAAAAAAAAAAAAAAAAAATTAGTTGAAGGCACATTCTGATCAGACTTTAAAAGCCAGTTCATTAACTTTATTTTTACAGATGCCATCCTGCAAACATTTCATAAGTGTTGATGCTACCTCAGAATGCTTAAGGCTACCTCAGCACTTGCAGAAATAAGGATTCAGGAGTAATCCTGAAGTTTTTGTTAACCTCTACCAAGGCTGAATGTACATTGTCCCTTTTTTTTTTTTTCCCTCCAGGTATAAGGTTTTCAAAAATAGGATCATAAAACAGTAGTCGTAATACTCCTGACATTTAATAAATAGCTTCAGAAAATGCTTAGTACCCAGCAAATGATTTATTTAAAGTCTTCATGAAAATACAGTAGCAAAAGTACTAAACTAATGCAGGGATAATAATCATGCCTACTACTAATAGGCCACTGTAAGTTTTGTGGTCGAACTGAAATGCATGAGGTGAAACTTTTTTATTCTCTCCATCCATATTTGTGCTTTATTGTTGTAAGAATATCAGGAAAGTAAATTGGAAAAATATCTTTCTCGCAAAGGTCACGATCAAAACTGCAAACTGGAAAAAATTTCAATACAATCAAGTTCTCAGATTAATCCTTTCATTTTCAGCCTTTTTACTTTCCTAATCCCACCAGCCTTAGATCCTACAAGTTCAGACACTCAAGCGGAAGGAGATTTACCGAGTTGAGTTCTCAAACTGTGCAGACTTCAGAGCCAGAGCGAGAATATTCCCCTGCCGTAAAGTCTAACGAGTGCGTCGGTTTAAAGCTCTTGTAAAATGTGTTTTAGCTGTCTGTTGGGGGTGGTTCTGTCCTCTACCTTTTATGGGGCAATTCCCGCTGCTTCGGCAGGGCACAGGAGGGTGCTCCCTGTCCGGTAGCGGTTTCCGAGGGAGGCCCGGCATCTCTGAACCCGTCCTGTTTGCACTCGGAGTTTGCGTGGAGAGCGTGTACCGCTGCCGCTTCCTTACACACACGTAGATACACACAAAATCTAAAATGAGAATCAGGGGGGGTTTGTTTTTCAGGGCAGCTTTTAGGTCATATTATTGATAATGACAGACAGGTGCACGTTTCTAAGCATATGAGTTCCGTATTTGTTATGCATGGGAATCTAAATTGATTAATTTAAAAGCGAAGATCTGGTCCTGTGAAATGTCACGTGTTTCGTATTACACATTCCCATCACGTGAAGAAGAATTACTAGCAAGAAGAAATATTTGCAGCGGTGGGATCACAGGGTGACCGGCCTTTGTCGTGGCGTGCCGATGGGGGAATCGAGTAATTTTCTTCTTTCTGGTCCAACGCCGCCACACAGGAGCAAAGTAGAATGGAGCTGTGGTAGAGTCAGTCACAGGTGATGGAGGTTAGCTCAGAAACTGTGTCCCTTTGCCTTTGCCTGGTTGGAGTCGATCCCTGCGGAGAGCCCAAGTCCGGATCCGTGCTGCTCCCTTGGGAATGTTCCCCCCCCGCCGCCATTTCCTGGCCGCCCTGGCAGAGCTGGGCTCTCCCTCCGTCGTCCCTCAGCGGGGCGCTGACTCCGCAGAGGATGCGTCTCCACCTTTCCGTGCGTTTCACCGTTTTGGCTTTCGGCAGGTGGTGGTCACCGCATTCCTTCGGCGTGTCCGAAAACTGGAGGAGGAGGGGCAGCTCGGCCCCGTCTCCGGCGCGGCTCGGTCTGAGCAGCCGCGGCCAGGCCTAGCTCCTGTAGTCTGGAAATTACACCGCGCAACGCGAAAGAGCGCGGTGATTTATACGTCGGCAGTCGCTTTCCTTGCCATAACGTTTCATTGTTCTTTTCCCCTAAATCTGTAATTACATGTCTTTGTCCTGCTGCATGCTGCTTCACAACAAATGGAGTTCTTACACAGGTTTTGTGAGTGAAGATAACCCCGCTCAATTAGCACAGATGATACACTTGCCTTGCGCGGGAGCAAGCAGTTGTGAATGATGGATTTGAAATTTGGGGTGTGGCACCATCCTTTTCTCTAATTTAGTAAGTTCTCCACTAGCACTACTACATGCTGGTGGGCTCCTTTAGCCAAGCCAGAGGCTGGAGGTCACCCATGCCTGCAGCTTTGTTCTTCTTGGGCCTTAATACTCTAATTTAGAGTTTCCAGGAAGGCTGCCTGTGAATAAGCTAGATTTACTATGTGTGCTGTTTAAATGCTAGCACTTGGAGAAGGGTGTTCATTAGGCGGCAATTGTTTCAGTTGGTTTTTCAGGCCGATTCTCCATTAAGGAAGATCTTTGGAAAAGGCTGGCAGGCAGGAGAAAGAGGAAAGAAAGTCAGTCTTTTAGGTCTGTGCATTCGAGGATGTTGTGTCATTGGCTGCAGTTCTAAAACGTGCACTTCTTGGCCTTAATTGGAACAAATATATCTTACGGAGAAAGAAACAAACAAACCTGCTGTGGCTTTCATCCTTGTGAGAACAAGGCTCCTCATTTTGTGGATGAATCAATACTATAAGTAATTATTTATATTTTTCTTTCCTGGAGAAGTGGTGAAGTTTGCCTATTAATTAACACAAGTAGGAAAGATACAATATTGAGTCTAAGCCCAAACATTAAAGCTCACTGCCGGTTTGTGCGAGAAGTCTTCATCTATACTAAAGTGGCAGAAGCACAGCCATGTTTCACTTGCAGCACGAGAAATTAAAAAAGCTAAAATAATGATGGTATTGCTGGAGTTTACGAAGAGAAGAAATCATTGTAGTGTAGCAGTCACACTGTCTCGGAAGGGTGTTTTATCAGAAGCGTGTGTGGTCCTTGGGTCAGGTAGATCTCTGTCCACCCCAGGTCTGTAAGCATGATCCTGGTGAGTGACTGATGTTCCTTTGTGTTGTACTAGGAATATCAATCAGCATCTTAATATGTTGTGAACTCTTAAAGTCTAAGTTGTTTCCTTTCCCACATGGCTGCTCAGGGGCTTTGAAAGATTATTCTTGTCATTCTCCCATGTCCAGAATTAGCAAAATACATGCAAGAATAGTAGAAATGTTACCAAAGCAGAAAAACAGGATTGTAGCCCACCAGACGTTGTACTAGCTGCTGTAAGTGGCCAAATGCGGAAGGAACGGCAGTGCCTGCCAGAGGTGTAAAACCTACCAGAGTTCCCCAGACCAGGGTAAGGACTACAAGACTCAATCCATCTGTAATTTCGAAGGTCTGAATAAACATCTTGTTGGTACTAAATTGAGTCAGGCCCAAACTATTTAAGATCTGGTTTGCTCAGTCTGTCATTTTGGTTTTGGAAGCTGTGTGTTTGTTCCTTTCTATCCACTGCAATTGCTACTTCCCTGGATGAGATTTTATCAAGTGTCTCACATTTTCCTTTTTTTTTTTTTCCCCCCTCTCTCTCTCTTTTTTCTCCTGTTTTCCTGGTTTAGATTCCTTCCTGGACAAGGATTGGTACTATATCCACAGATAGGAGACAAACTGGATATTATATGCCCAAAAGTGGACTCTAAAACTGTTGGCCAGTATGAATATTATAAAGTCTACATGGTTGATAAAGACCAAGCAGATAGCTGTGCTATTAAAAAGGACAATACACCTCTACTCAACTGTGCCAAGCCAGATCAAGATGTTAAGTTTACCATCAAGTTTCAAGAGTTCAGTCCTAATCTCTGGGGCCTGGAATTTCAGAAGAACAAAGATTATTACGTCATATGTAAGTTCAAAATTTCAGTTGTTCATTCTTCTAAATGTAATTGTTCGTTCATATGTTGCCTTGTACATTATAAGCAAACAAAGAATATGAATGGGTTGTATTTTTTTCTCTGAAAATATTTTCTTGCCAGCATATTTTTGACATTATTGCAGACTTCCATGGGGCCTCTGTCTCTTTCGTCCTCGGTTTGCGTAAACCAAATTAGACTGTATTTCTGTGCCCGTAAAGGGCTTCTCCTTTTGTGCACAATATTGTCTCCTGTATTCACGCTGAAAGTTGCATGCAGCCAAACCGTGATGTGTTTCCCGCTCGCAGCTCTGGCAACGTGCCGTGCTACTGGGCTTGCCCTCGGCTGCTCTTACACCAGGAGCAGGAGTAGGCGTAGGGTGGCCCGCCATTCTGAGCTGAGGCATCCGACGAGAGGTGGCTGGCCATTGCTCCAAGTGATCCGTGGATTCTCGCAGGAAACACCTTTTGGCAACTTGGGTGCCAACTTCGACCGTAGAATTTCCCCACAAGGATTACTGGTGGGCTCTAGCTGAGCGTGCCTAGCCGCAACACATACCTGCTGTGTCCGTACGGTAGCTAGGAGCGTTCTTGGGCAAAACCTAGACTGGGATGATCTTGAATTTCCTCCTTTTTCATGGTCCTGGACTTGTAAAAACAATGTGGGTGATACAGGCCTGTGTCCAACAATATAAACGTTGTGTGAGTTTTAGTCTGATCAGGGGTTTATGGCTGAAAGCGAGTCTGGAGGTAACCGCTGTGTTTAGTGATTCAAATTAGTTATGATGTGTAAAGTTAATGATGTGAATCAGGAGTTAGCATAAGCTGAGACCTCAGCAGTGCAACAACAATTTACATTCGTTTAGGTTTTGTCATTGTAATACTATGGTCTGTGGATCTCATTTGGCCCCATGGGGACTTTTGAAGTCTTGAGCAAGGATCACCAGTTAGTAGGAGACAGACAAATTCTGTGCATTGGCTTTTCTGCAGTTATGAGGAAGTTAGGTACTGGTGGGTCTTATTTCCTAGAATCATAGAATGGTTTGGGTTGGAAGGGACCTTTAAAGATCATTTAGTCCAACCCTTGTGCACTGAGCAGGGACATCTTCAACTCGATCAGGTTGCTCAGAGCCCCGTCCAACCTGACCTGGAATGTTTCCAGGGATGGG
>JAVJGG010000008.1:1037990-1053551 GCA_035590195.1 Aviceda cuculoides
TGCTGCTGAAGGATAGTGAGATGATGTAAATAGCTTTTTGTGTTTTGCAATAAAGCACACTTTTATTGTGCTTGATGTAAAAGCAGGAGATGAAGGTATTCTTTTATTGAAGCAAACATGTGGAAAATTGCTCTAGATTGTTATAGTGCAGAGCATCTCCCCTGAAAGGAATGAGGTTCATCTATAGGGCAAACTCTGGCTGTGGCACTTTATTGGGGTTGCTCCTGGACTCTGCGTGGTCAAAGCAAATAACATCATGTCCATCTCAACTGTTATAACCATGAGACTGGCACATTTTCTCATCTATAGTGTTATATTCTAAACTGTCACTAGGCATTAACTCAGCCACTGGTGAAGTCCTACCACCTAGAGATGAACTCTGCCTCAAAATGATGTTTTCCACTTCAGTGCTACTCGTATAGCAATTACTGGGTCATTAATATCATTGCATGCAATTAGTGACAGTAGAATGAGCAAGAGGTTTGTTATTTATTTAATATGAATTTGCGCTATAACCCTTTCTTATCCAAGTGCTGCGGGCAGAAACCAGAGAGATTTTCAAGGCAGATGAACATCCTTGAAGAGTGATGTTGCATTTGTATGATACAGAAAAGAGGTCCTCATTTAATGTTAAAGCTTCTGCTTTTGTTTCCAGCAAGCCTGCTTGTCATTAGCAACAATCAGTGTAACCTGAATGCTAACTAATTCTATTAGTTATGTTCAGCTGAACTGTTAAGCAAAGCTTGCTGTGGCAGCGGGGAGATATTTCTCCCCATCCATGAGAGGCTTTTGCCAGTAGTGTGCAGGGAGAAAGGATAGACTTAAGTAAAATACCTGTTTGTGGTTGGTGAAGTTAACTAGCTAGTGATCTGTTTTAGATGCATACTTTCTGATATACACTGAATACATCATAATTAGTGGGCTTACATCTGCCACAGTTACTTCAGTGCTCACCAATATATAATTTGTTTATGTAAACCAGAAGCAACCATGTGTGCAGTAGATCATTATCTGACAACATTTCTCAGAGTGTGTGAAATACAGAACTGAAATACTTTCAGAAATGCTTAACTGTCATGAAAGACTTAAATTGTCATTCACGATGATACAGTATTGAGATGTTTTTATTTCTTCCTTTTTTTTATAAAATCTCTAAACCATCCCAAGAGAATTTTGCAAAGGGACACTTGACAGCAGTGAAGCAAGTAGGTTTTTGTTGTGGGTGGGTAGATGCTGTGACCTTCTGTAACGGATAATAATCCAGCAAATAGTTCACTGTTTAGTACTTCAGCTGTGGTGTTCCTTAACCCAGAGATAAAGTGGTGCTGTTTTTAAAATGATAGGCAGCAGAAATGAGTCGCAGCTCACAGCTTTTTTGATACTTTCCAACTCCGTCTTGCTTGCTGTCTCTTTTTCCCTTTATGGAAAGACTTTGTTGACATAAAGGGCCTTTTTTTTTTTACCACCCGTATTCTTGTTGTATGATGCTGTGTCCCCCTGGAATTAATAGAATCATTCAGAATGTAGGAAACTTCACAAAAACTCTCTCCCTATTTTGTGCTTAATGCTTGGGCGGTCCTTCTCAGTTGGACGACATGAGGCGCGGGAAAGAGAGTCTATGGATTTCCAGAGGTGTGCCTGGAATTAAGCAGTTGGTATATACCAAGGTATATTACACTACAGAACTGATTGGCTCTGTCTTGTTTGTGTCCTCCACATTGCACCCCCCCAAAAAAATTTGAAACAGCAATAAAATCTGTCCCTCTCTTAATATACAAATACAAGCAGGGACTTTTATGAGGAATTATATAAAGAGCCCTCTATCACGAGTCCCATCTAAGTACCACAAGTCATGCCATTCGCATTTGGACAAGATACATTTTAGGGCAGTGGTTAGAAAAGTGAATCACTCAAGTTTCACTGCAGAGCCTTTGTCTTCTTCCAGGCAAGAAGAGGCCTGTTTTTTATTTTACTTCATTTTGTTCTGGTTTTAGCTTGACTGACATTGCTGCTTACTTGCTGTGCAGAATATAACTTGTGGGTCCTGTTCAGATATAACTCCCGAGACATATGACATAGGACTTAATGTAAAAAACAACAAGGATGAGAAGTGGAAAAGAAGAAGAGAGAATTCTTGCCCTTTCCTTCGCATAGAAGTTTTGCCTTGTGGGTGGATAGAGGGGGAAACACGACTGGCTTCAAGAGTATTTATAAACACTCCATAAGCTTTAGTTTAAGAAAAAAATCTATCTTAATTTGAAGAAATGTGTGGAATAAGATTGAGAGAATGAGTTGCTGAATAGCCTTTAGGTTGAGAAACTCCTGAAAATTCTGCTGCCACCTTGGCTTTGCAAGTAGGACAAATAAAAAAGCAAATGTTAGGAAAATGCAAAATTATTGGTACACCATTTTAATACATTTTTCATTACAGTCTCGCTGTCCTAAATCGTATTAATTGAGCTAATTCAGCAGGTTTTTATCTTTTTTTATTAAGGATCCTTTTTTGTCTCTATAAGATCAGTAGAAAAGTTAGGATATGTTTTTTTTGTCTGTAGATAGAAACACAGACAACATGTTGACACTAGTCAGTGCAACTATTCCTAATGCATTTCAGTTTTAGCACTTGTGGTCCAGGTTTGGGACTGCTGTTAGTTAAATTTTGGAAGACACTTCCCGTTTTAAAAAAAAGTGAAGATTTCAGAGTCAGTCTCATTTTTTGTCACTACAAGCAAGGGTAAACCGTTAGTTGCTAGTAGTTGAAATTAGTATATTTATCTTCTCTTCAAACTTTCTGCAGCTTACCCAACGTAGCGTTTGCCAAGCTACCTGTTCTTTGGTGAATGGCCTGAACAATTTCTTTTGGTTGTTTCAGATCTCCATGCAGATCTGGCATTGCTACTAAGTGGGGGAAAAAAAAAAAGAGTTTAATTTCATTTAATTAAAACACTCTTTCTATTACCTCAGCTGCCTTGTTCTTCATCCCTGGCTGGTCTAGAAACAACCTCCGTGTTGTGATCTGTGATTTGTGGTTTTGCAGTGTGTGATTTCTGGTGTTCTTAAACCTGTCCCATAAATTTAGATAATTTATGGGAAAGAAGAATTATTTATTCGGCGCTTTACTAAGAGAGTCATTAAAAGGACCAAAAGCAGATGAAAGCAGCCAGAGCACAAACACACGATGCCTGGCCAAAATAGTGTTCTATTACTTAATAAAATAAAAAACCCTCAAAAGCTTTACATGTGCTTAGTAATCCCATGAGTGCATATGAGATAAAGTGCAGCTTTGCTTTGAGAATAACTTCTTACTACTGTTGGATCTAAAGCTTTCGTGGATTTTTGCTGCTGTTTAGACTTTTCCATTCCATTTCTAAGCACAGCTGGGGAAAAGTGGAGATGGGTAAGGTTATTTGATTTTATTTAGCTCTTGATTTTGAGAAACCTGTTTTCCGATGCTGAGTTCAAGCAGTATTTAAGAAAAAAAAAGGTGAAAATCACTACTATTGGACAGTAGTGATCTACCCCAAAGAAACCTGTAATTCTCATTTTTCTATTAACAGATCCACACCAGCAGCAATTAATTCTTGATGACCTTGTCTTTGATACACTGCCAAATGGCTTGTATCATCCAGCACATGGAGGAGAGACAAAACCAATTTTGCCCTCGCCCGTCAGTTGATATCACTCATTCATTCCTATAGTCCATGGTTTAAGGTCCGTTTAGTTTTCACAGGAAAATTAAGTACGACGGTCATAATTTCTCTCTGCAGCTATGTAGTCCATTTCATATTCAAGTTCTAGAAAGAAATGTGTTATAAAGTTGTGTTGGTTCAAAGGATGTGACATTTAATTTGCAAGTAGGTAGTGTTTTTCATAATCCTAAAACATAAAAGTAGGGGTAGTAATTGTGGCAGAATTAAGAGGCTGAGATTTTTGTCTGCTGGTGCTTTCTTTAAAGTAATAGTCATGGCATTTTTTCATTTTGTAATGTGTGTTTGTAGGAGCGAAGGAAGCTGAATTTTTGTGACTGTGCCTTCATTTCTAATCTCTTTGTGAATGAAAAGCTATACACAGGCACAAATCCAGCAGCTTAATTCTCCATCTGATTAGAGCAATGTTACCAACCTGATAGATTGAAAACAGCCAAGATCCATGCAGTGGCTTAGCCTGCTGGGAGGTAGAGTAATAACAATCAAATGAAGATATATTAAAATGTAATATTACTTCCTCTCCACGGGGACTGTATAAGAATCATAGCCAGGAACTATTCTTGTCAGCTGACACTGTTTTGCTCACTGATTCCCTGCCTCCGCATTTATGACTAATGCATTTCGTACAATAAACACTTGTGAAGTTTCAAAAGCAAATAAATGTAGAACATCATACGTTGATTTATGTGAGTTCCGGGTTTTTTGTTTGTTTGTTTGGTTGGTTTTTAATAATTTATATATTTCGAAGAAGGGAAGGCAGAGCTGAAATGAAATTCTTTGGTCTGAATAATTTCATTTCCTCTTGTGTAGGGGAGAGGATATGTTAAGGCAGAGGTTTACAAAACTGAAAATGTATACTAGCTTCTCCAAAGTAAGTATGTATCAGCAGACTCTGAACTGTAATTTTGTAAGAAGTCAGTTTTTTCTGAAAGTTGAAAACCCAGACTGATACTCCTTATAAAATGGCAGCTGCTGTTATGTTCAAGGAATGCAGACACACAGTGTTTATATAGAGCTCAAACATAATTTTTGACTGACTCCTGTAAACATTGCCTATAAATTATTATGATTTTGTCAGAAAGTCTTAAAATTAATAGAGATTTTAGGGCAATTATATGTGTTTATTTATAGACGTGGATAAACTGCTGACTGAATAATTTAGTGCGCTTTTGACTGTAATTATTAGTTTTGCAGCTGACACCAGCGGAACAGGACAGGTCTCAGAAAATCAGAGGTACCTATCCATCAAAAAGATGTAAAAATATTTTGCTGCCTGTTCAGCAACATTGTACTTACTTTTAGTTTCCTATGTCTTGCTGTATTAAGTGTGGCATCCTGAGAACATTTAATACTAATGAGAAACTTTATATTAATCATTAATTATGTTTATTAATGTTAATATTTAAGTAGTATCTAGTCTTCTTAGCACAGGCCCATGTATGGTAGTTTGTGTGTGAGTAATGGCCTCTAAAATATACCCATATTTAGACCTAAATATAAAAAACCCCAAACCTGTTCTTTTTTATATATATGTATATAAAAATAAACTGAATGGAAGTCCTAGAATTTGATCATATAAACACACCAGAGGGTAGCAGCATTTCCATTTTACTTGCAAGGAATTTGTGTTACGTTTCTATGTTTATACCAACAACTCTTTTGTCACAGACACTTTTTTTTTGGCAATACCCTTTCAGTGTGAGCAGAGCTCCAGGTACAGGGTCCCGTTCCTGCTGAAGTGGGAGTACGGTGGAGGAGCTTACATGATAGTGGGTATAATTTTCATTTGGAGATCAATATAGAAAGGCAGCGGCAAGTGTTTGAGGAATATTTTGTACCCACTCCCTTGTTTGCCTTCTGCACGGTAAACTGTCAAGGGGCATTAGCAGTATGAAACTGTTTTCTCCGATGTCCCAGGTTACTTCTTTTTCTCCGTGCAGCTCTTCAAAGCTTGAAACTGTGTGTTTAAAACTACCCACTTTCTTCCTGGTACGCTAGGGATGTATGAGGTTATATTTCGATAGCCTTAATGAATTTTGAAAAATAATTTCCTCCAGTGGCCTTGGGTAATTGTCGGTTTAATTACAGGGAGAAGCTGAGATGGAAACTTTGCTTTGTCACTGAAATGCTCCTCTTTGAAAATTCCCCGGTTCTCGGGTCGTAGCAGTCTCTACTCTGAGCTATAACGTAGGCTTTTCGAAAACCCCTTGAAGAACTGTGGAAAAATTGAATACTTCTGCAAATTCATTCATCTGACATCAAAGCTATAAAGCATTCTTTCAGCAAGCAGGCGAGGCAGATTGCGCTCACATAGGCACACAACCAGACTCATTGTGCATCTGGGCCTTCCCGTTTGGAGACTGTATTTGAAGTAATTTTGCATTCTTTTTGCCGTCTTACTTTCTTATTCTGTACTGTGGTCAGACTGCATCCTCTGCATCTTATTGAGGTCTCCTGCTCTGTGGGTTAAATGGATAGGCCTTTAAAGAATAAAAAGGCATTGATGTTCAGAAGCAGCAGCACTCTATTCAATTAAAATCAAGTAGAAGGTCTTTAAGGAGATGTGAGCCCCCATCGCCTCGATTGAAAAACAAACGAAGAATATCAAAAAATGCAAGATAAAGTCAGTATTTATTAGTTGTACTTTCAGTTGATGCTCAGCTTTGGTGTTTCTATTTACTGCTTTTTTCCCCTTGTCCTTGTGCTGGTACATTGGCAAATAGGTCATAAAAACCACTTTCAGCAAAGACACATTTGATTTATGTCCAGAACTGGTTCTTAGTATTGATTTTTTTTCCCTCTGGAAAAAAACAAAAGAAAACAAAACTATATGTCTCCATTATTTTCTGAGCCTGGCAATGCAGTGGCACATTTCAGATCGGCTTTTATCTTAAATTACTCATTGTGCTCTTTTATATTTTAAGAAGTCTCTTTTGCAAGTTGGAAAAAAAAGGAGTAGTTGCATGTACGGCCTTTGTCATGTTTTTACAGGGGGAGGGAACAAGAGGAGGAACTGGGAGGGACCAAGTATGAGGAGAAGGGAATTTTGGGAAAAGAAAGCACAATTTTGGAAGTTTTTATGGTGGCTGTAGTCTGAGTTAGTCACAAAAGAGGCAGAAGTGGAACAAAACCAAGAAGTAGATCAAAGGCAAGGAGGCAGGGTTCAGCGGTATGGGGTTTATATCTTTACGGCTAGAGAGAAGATTAGGGCCAGAAAAAGACTGCCATGGGGCTAGGCGGACATTGTGAAGGGAAAAGGACAAACACATAGGCTGCATTTGAAAGAAAATCCCCAAGGAAGGGGGAAGAGAGGGAGCGAGCATTAAAAACAAAGCTCTGAACAGTGAAAGCCCTGGCGGAATCAGATCCCGAGCGGAAAGGAGAGGGGCAGAGGCAGGAAAGCGCTGCCTAAGCAGTTGGCCGCAGCCGCGGCAAGCGGCGAGCTCCGCCGTATCCCAATTTCTGTCTGTTTTCCCCAGTCTGGTGCTGGTGCATGCGCGCGCGCCCGCCCCTACGCGCGTTCTGGGCCGTGGATGAAACGGCTCCGAGAAACGGCGCTGAAATTTCCACCCCCGGGACAACCGGGCTGGGAAGAGCCCTGCCGCCCGCCCTAAACAGCGAAGCCGGAGCCCACGGACGTGTCCGCTTTGCCACCCGTGGCCAAGGCACCAAGCCCACGGGGCTCGGCACGGTGCCGAACGGAACGGCCGCGATGCTGGGGAGCTCTCCCGTCGTTTTCCAGCAGCTGCTGGGGGTTTGGAGGCGACGGCCGGCAGCGGGGCTGAACCCCTAGACCGTGACCCAACGTCTTGGGTTCTCCAAGGCAGCTGGGCTTGGTGCGTAAGCGGGGCGGCAGCGTCGGGGAAGCCCCCGTTTGTTGGTAATGAGCTAAAAGGTTTCCGTGAGAATAGAGCGGACTCCCCTCCGCCCCCGCGGAGGCTCCTCGATGCTGAGAAAAGTGGGATTGTGCTTTAAAATATTAAATGGTTTTCCAATCGGCACAGAATCTCGGCTTTCACCTGCATCTTTTGTATGCGTTCACTTCTTCCAGCAGGAGATTTGTAATAGAGGAAGCAGGTGTAACGTGGTGATTATAAAGATATTGTCGGGGGGGGGAAAAAAAGGGTGAGTTTTCAGTGCTTCGCTCCTCTGAGGCTGCCAGGGCTTCCTTTTCAGCTGACTCCCTCACCCTTTAGCAAGGTGCAGTGTTTTCGGCCAAATCAGTCAGTCAGTCAGTCAATTGTGCATAGAAAAAAAGGTTGCTGGGTAAACTTGAAACCTTGATAACACATTCCTCCATTTGTATATATTGTATGGCTTACCAATGTATTCATTCCTTTGTCTTTCAACATTTCACAACTTTCCATAGGTCAGCCCGAGCAACAGGAACAGGTCCTGGTAGATTGAAAGATTTCCGCTTTCAGACACTCATGTTCACATCACTTTGCCTGTTGATTTTTCGATTTTTATTTATTTTTATTTTTTTATTTTTCTTTTATTTTTAATCAGCAACATCAAATGGGTCTTTGGAGGGCCTGGATAACCAGGAGGGAGGGGTGTGCCAGACAAAAACCATGAAGATCCTCATGAAAGTTGGACAAGGTAAAGACCATCTGCTGTTTCATGAACTCGCTTTGATCAGTCTCAATGTCCTTTTAGTTTTCAGGCTTCTTTTAGTGGTGTAGAGCAGAGAGCCAGCCGACTCCAGTGTGGTCATTCCTCCTCGATAGTCTGAAAGCAAAGCCTATTTTCTCTTCCTCAGCTACTGACAGATTTGTACAGAAGGAGGGTTAGCGTAATAAGATCTCTTCACTGGAGAGATCCCTAGAAGGAAGGGTCACCTGGGAGTAGTGTGTTTTAGTCATTTTTATTTTTATTTTAAAAACAAAAGCCACAACTCTGCTGCTCAAAATTATTTAAAATACATGAAAGGAGGGAAGCTAATATTTCTATAGTTTGCTTGTTATGAATTCTGATTACAGAGAGGTTTTTGTTCATTGTCTCTTTTCACATATAGATAACCTATTGTGCAGGAAGAAAGAATTATTCTTCTAAGTAGAAGTTGGTTTAATAGTCAATCAGCATCCTCAGTTAAACCGAAATGTCATCTGCAAAGCTTTTCTTGCCAATTACAGGAGTCCCTATAGTTTCTGCAGATGGCCTCACAATTTAAACCTCTGAAATAACTAATACAACCATTTTGCTTTAAAAGGAAAATTACGTTCTTATATCTCCCAGTCCTTTGCATAAAGATTCTTCTGTTCAGAACCATTCGTGTCTCACGAGGTACCTAGAGCCGGCTCACAAGGCTCCATAGCGTCAAGCGCCGAAGCTGCATGAGTTCCCTTTCTCTCCCCCAGATCCCAACTCGGCGGGGCTGCCCCGGCACACGGATCCCACCAAGCGCCCCGAGCAGGAAGCTGGCACCAACGGGAAGAGTTCCACCACCAGCCCCTTTGTGAAGGACCACTCAGGTAGGTGTGCTGGGGCTCGTGCCTGGCATCGGCCTCTGGCCGAGTCTCCTCCTTTTTCCCCAAAAGCCTTTTATTTTACCATCGAGGTGCCAGAAAAACAAATGTTTTCGTACTGAGAGGAAGCAAAAGCCAGTTCTGGTGCTCCGGTGGGTAGTGTCTGGGAGCTACAAGGTTTGGCAACAGCCACTCTCTCCCCTCTTCTGCTCTGCTGTAGAAGTTAATTACATCTTGGGAGAATATCACTCATTTACAGGAAACTTTCTGGATAGGACATTCGCTAGGCAGCTTTACGATGGTAAATGCTGCCTTACATTTAGTAGTCTGGCAGAAGAACGAGTCTTTCTGTCTTTCTCTTCCCGTATAATACATTACCAAGTGGTTCTCGACAGCCATTTATAAAGTTTATTTCAAGGCATCTATAATTAATGTCCTGATCTTTTAACTGGCCCTGTAATGTCTACACATGAATGGCTGGTCTTTCACTAAATTTAAAGATTTATTTATTTTTTTAATAATTATCTAAACAAGATAAACAAGATGGTTCCAAACCAATATCTCCAGGATGCATTTCAGACATTAGGTGAACAAGAAAAAAACTCTTACGACCCAAGGTCTCCGGTCAAAACATTTGGTGAATTGGGAATGCTACAAAGCAAAACTTGCTGATGCTTGATTCTGGGGTTCCCGAAAATGGCTGCAAGTTTTCCTCGCTAGCTCTGTCATTAGTTACTGGTCTAATGACTCTTTGATATGGTGGTCACTGGGCAGGCTTCAGCCATTTCCTGCGGGGGTTCCAGTGGGAAAAGTTCACAGTTACATGGACTGTTACGCAGTTACGCATCTGCAGCGTTCTTCCACCTGTGAGCGAGCATCAAGAGAGGGAAGTCAGTTCAGATTTTCAAGTGAGAAAGTGTCAAATGAGTGTTCATTTAATTTTTGTGACAAATAATACGACAGTGTGATGGCACCAAATACGGAACAGGCTGTTGAGCACCTGAGCTTTTCCCGACTACCAAAGGCGTGGTGTTGTTTTCTTATAAGTTAATACAAACAGATGTATGCCATAGACATTTTGCCTATCTATCTCCCGCACTGCCTCAAGCTCCTTTGTTTCACGTGCAAGCAAGAGGATTCCACATAAAGAGGCACGAAGGACAGTTTAACTTACATTGATATGTGAAAGATAAAATAGCAGAAGAATGGTGTGACACTGAACAGTACCAGTTGTCCTGAGAACTGTCATTTCCCTGGGTTGTTTTCCCCTCGCAGTCCTATCCCACCCCTCTCCGCTGCCCGGGGCTGGCCGGCATCTGTTAAAAGATGCAGCGTGCATCAAAGGCTGCCTCGTCAGTGCCCGTCCTCGCCGCTGATGGATGATGATGTATGAAACGGGGTGGTTTGGGAGCAGCACAAAAGTGAGACCAACAGACACAAAGTCTTGTTTAATATTGATTGCTGACTTCGGCTGTTTGCATTTAGCTACCTAACAGGGTAATTGGTTTGTCAAAGTTTAGCTGTCAGTTAATTCTTCCAGTCTTGCTTACTCTACACATTTTTAAGCAGCGTAAACGGGTCGCAGGATGGCAATAACTTCTGTCTGTTGTATTTCCGTTCTTTCCAGGATCTAGCACAGATGGCAGTAAGGCTGGGCATTCCAGTATACTGGGTTCAGAGGTGGCCTTATTTGCAGGGATTGCATCAGGGTGCATCATTTTCATCGTCATCATCATCACTTTGGTGGTTCTTTTGTTGAAGTACCGGAGAAGACACAGGAAGCATTCCCCGCAACACACGACAACTCTCTCACTTAGTACGTTAGCCACCCCAAAACGCAGTGGCAACAACAATGGTTCTGAGCCCAGTGACATTATCATTCCTCTAAGGACTGCAGACAGTGTCTTTTGCCCCCACTATGAAAAGGTCAGCGGCGACTATGGACATCCTGTGTACATAGTTCAAGAGATGCCTCCTCAGAGTCCAGCAAACATTTATTACAAGGTCTGAGAAACACGCGGATCAACTCTGTGGTACAGTTGAGTTGTAGAGGAAACTCACTGGTCAAATGCTTTCTGTTGGGGTTTGTGATGACGCCTTGTGCGCTAGCATTGACTCAAGCACAGGGGGGAGAAGGCGACAGCTCTCTCGCTGGGAGCCGACGCGAGCTGGACAGCTTACCTAGTCTGTAGAATTCCTATCTCAGTGAATAAGTATTCACTAAAAGCTGGAAGACTTTTATGTAGAAGATGCCCATTCTGATTGCTGTACTCTTGTTACATTCATCATCCTCAAAGCCATGTGCTGCGGGCGTTCAGGCATGTACAAAAGCCAAGGGAAGACGGAGTGATCCGTGGATGTTAATAGCTCTAGGCATCCTGGGAAGGTGCTCTAGGATATATCAAGCTTGAAATGCAATCTTCTGACTTTTGTGTGTCTCTCTCAGTGCGTGCTGGATTTGTCACACAGACCTTAGTGTCTAAGTAAGACTTGTTAAAGTTCTCTTGCTTTTAGTCGGTCACTGTTCCATTTGTTTCTGTTATCCGGGCCTCTGCCATCCTTCACATAAGATTTCCTTTCACTTCACCTCCCGAATCACTAATGGAACATTAATGTTTGGAGATCCGCACTCCATCCATCTGCTACAGCAGCCTCACTTGAATGGGTAATGCCTTTATAGAAATCGTGTTTGATCGTAAGGAGCCTTCCAGCCAAAAAGTTAGGCTGTCAACAAAGTCAAGAGCAGGACTGGGTGGTGGAGGGAAGGGCTGACTGCAGTTGCAGTTCAAATACTGCTGCCTCAAAAATAGAAGCTGGGAAGAAAAAAGACAAAAAAAAAAAACATTTAGGTAGCACAGCACTTTGGTACGCTAAGTTTTAAGAGACAAGTAGGAGACACAGTAACACGCGCAGTGGATTAGGGCTGCGTTTGAAGGAATTCATGGTTATCAAATACCAGTGTGCAGAAAAAAAATCGTACCTTCAATACAGTAGAGCAAAGGGGGATTGTTAGTAAGTGAACAAGCTGGGAGAGGACAAGACAATAGCAGGCCGCCAAGGATACGTTAGGGCAGGGCTGCTGTGGTACTGGCAATAAAATACACAGCTTTGGAGCTGTCGCGAGGACGCCGTCTGCTTTGGGCGCCTTTTAAGCAGACTCAGCTGCTATACTGTCACGTTGTAGTAAACACAGGGAGCGCTGAAGGAGATAGCAGAGAGCCAAGTCTGACCAAGATGATTATAAGCCAACAGGTCAAATGAATTGTAATTCTGTCACTGGTAAAGTTGTGGAAGAAAATTAAAAAAAATCCCCCAACCCCTTTCTCATCTCTAAAAGTAAGACCGAATTTCTTTCTGACTGAGCCTTTTGACACTTTGGTTCATCGTAGTGCTGTCCCCGCACCGAGAGGGTCGGTGCTGTGACTGACACAGCCGTTCGTTGGTGCTCTGTTGCGAAGTTAAAGCACATATGGCAAACCTCTAGCAGTCCTTAAGAATCAAATAAATTATGACACTGAGATGGAGAAGGAAGATATGTCTTATTTATAATAGGTGTATAGAACACAAGGGGTATAAAGTGAGAGTTTTTCTTTCGGTTGTTCTTTCTTACTTTTTTGGTTTCGTTTGCTTTTTCTACTAATATATATTTTGAGATTGCACAGAATCTACACCAGAAGATGTGAAATTCATTTGCGGCAATTAGATAGTCTTAACGTGTCATCATTTTACATATGTATGTGGGTGTTTATATATGTGTATACAAACATATGTATGTTTATATATGCATATATATGCATATGTATATGTATACACACATTAAAAAAAAAAAGAAACTGCTTCTGGGAAAAACATCAGCCATCCAAAAATAACAATGGGAGCATATTAAAAAATAAATAAATCCAAAGCATCTCATAAGAGAAAACTAGGAAATATAAGGCCCAAAATACCAGGAAGTGAATGTTACTGCATCACGGATTTAACAATGACAAGGTGTGCCGGCATTTATTTTCTGTGTTGTGTTTTCCCTTGCCTTACGGGCCGATGTGTTCTGTAGATTTCGTTGAGGTTCATGGAGGGGGGGTTCAGGTTAAAGTTTTGGTTTTAGTGCGGCTGTTCCCCTAAAGCTCCCACCCTGGGGAGGAAATAAAACCCCTCTACTTTTATATGTGCTATGCAAATAGACATTTCTAACATAGTCATGTTACTATGGTAACACTTTGCTTTCTGATTTGGAAAGAAAATGTAGCAACAGCATTTTGGGGTTCTCAGACCTCCGGTGAGCACCTGCAAGAAAAAAAAAAAAAAAAGGAAAAAAAAATCTGTCATAGAAATGATCACTCTCTGTTTTCTGAACCTGAAAATGATGTTGGGATGTTGGTCCAAAAGAGAGAAACAAAACAAAAAAAAAATCCCAACCCATGGTTCTGTGGAAGGTTACCATGGTGACTAACTACAGTACATATGTAATTCTTTTCAACAACCCTTCCTTTCTGTGAATCCATCCATACAAGGTTCTCTTGTAAGTCATTAAGGTTTTATTTTGGGGGAGGGGGAGGAAGGGAAAAGATGGGTTTACTGATACTGATTTTTATTAAATCAAATTATGCTTCATCAGTTGGCTACATTCTAGTTATGTACTAAACTGTGAAAAAAAAATCAGACGAATTGCTGAAGAGCAACCTGCAACCAATTGAAAAAAAAAAAATGTATTGTGCGTCTGTTTTGTGTCTGGTGCAAAATTATGACAATCTACCAACTGTTCCTTTATTTGACGTTGGTCCAGCTTTGAAAAGTTACTGTGAATGCCTTGCTTGTATGATCATCCCTAGTCACCCGACTTGGAATTTGCACCATCATGTCTAAGTGAAGATGCTGTAAATAGGTTCAGATTTACTGTATATGGATTTGGGGTGTTACAGTAGCCTTATTCACCTTTTTAAATAATAAAAAAAACCCACATGAAAACAAGACAAAAATGGCTTTTCTTAACCAGATTGTGTATATAGAGCAATGTTGGTTTTTTATAAAGTCCGAGCAAGATGTTTTGTATAAAATTTGAATTTTGCAATGTATTTAGCTACAGCTTGTTTAAAGGCAGTGTCATTCCCCTTTGCACTGTATTGAGGAAAAAAATGGTAAAAAAGGTTGCCAAATTGCCGCATATTTGTGCTGAAATTGTGTACCATGAATATTTATTTAAGAATTTCTTTGTCCAGTTTGTAAGTAACACAGTATTATGCTTGAGTTATAAATAATTTCTTCTTTTTTTTTTTATTTTGTTTTGTTTTGTTTTGTTCATTTGTTTGTTTTGTTCTGTTTTAAAACTAGCCGGTCATAAGTTTGAAATCTGCTTTAGTTCCACATTACAATTAGTTCCCAGAAAATGAAAATTATGAAAATCACATTCCACGTCTGTTTCAAACTGAATTTGTTCTTAAAAAAATAAAATATTTTTTTCCTATGGAAACCTTGCCTTCTAAGTATTTTCTTCTTTCGTTTTGGGATTTTTTTCTGTTTTAAAAGATGAAAATAAAGCAAGCCACCAAGGCTGTCTCCCTCCCTCCCTCCTTCTCTCTCTTTCTCCTCTCCCCCATCTCTCCACCCCGATTGCTAGTGGTTTATAGGAAAGCAAGCGCCTTATAATAACACCGGCTTCTCTTAACCTACTTCTTTCCCAGGCTTTCTCTTACGCGTATCAGCAGATTTTAAAAACCACATGGAGGTCCGTGAGCTTCAGCCAGGTCCAGTAGCCAGGTTGCCCGGATGATCTGGGAGGTGAGATTATAACCACACAAATAATTCCCAGACATTATGGAGATGAATGATACTGTGGGCAGAGTCGGGGGCGGGAAATATATATATACCTAAAGCCGGGTGGTGTTGGTGTCCGTGCTCTCCTGAGGAGGGGGAGCGGCAAGCCTGGGGTGGCTGAGCAAGGAGGGACAGGAGCGGGGGGCCCGGGGGGAGCGGGGAAGGGTTAGGGATGGTGCAGTCAGCCCGTCCCGCGTGGTTCTCCGGGGCCGCGCGTCCTCCCGTCCCTGCTGTACTGGGCCTCCAGTTAGGGGCGGCGACACGAGCCTTGGTGCAAGAGCTCCGGTTTTCATGGGGATAACCGGTTCCCTCGGTCAGTAAATGACACCTTCGGGTTTCGACAAAGCCCGGTCACCTGGGAAGTGAAGCACCTTTCGGTTTGTTAGCAGCGCATAAATGGCGGGATCGTCCAGGTGGGAAGGTCCGCAGAGGGGAAAGACGCGTTTCTCACTTTGACAACAGATGCCAGTTCGTCACGGAATTTTCACTGAAGAAAGGCGGCTGGTTATTCATAGCATTGGTCACGCAAGTCCCATTTGTCCGTTTATTTTTCCTTCCCTGAATAATCGGTGGGG
>JAVJGG010000008.1:1053568-1069116 GCA_035590195.1 Aviceda cuculoides
ACGCGGGGGGGGGGGGGGAAACCGACTATGGCAAGGGCGCCGTATGTGTTGCAATGGCACAAGTATTCCGAAACGGGACGTAGGGAAAGCCCTAGAGACCGCGGAAAAGGTTGGGCTAGCGTGGCTTCTTGCCCATGGAGCTCATTTTGCGGGTCCAGTTCCCAGGATCCGTGCCGGCAGCTGACCTGGGAGGGACCGTCACGGCGTGGCGCTGCGTTCGCCCCCCCGGCTCAGCGACGGGTGTCCCGGGGCGAGTTCCTCGCTCCGCGGCAGAGGACGGTGAGTGTCCCTGGGGCAGCCCGCGAGCGCCCGCTGGCTGCTGGGGACGTCGGGTGGGCCCGATCCTGCCCCCAGGGCTGCAGGTCCCTTCCGAGGAGGTGGTCTCGCATACTGGGAGGGCGCACGCGTAGGTGGCTGGGCCGGGACTTGGCCCCCTGCTCCGGGCTAGCGCTCGGGGGATCTGGCGTGCTGGTCCCAGCGGGTCCCCGCGCGGTTGCTGGGGGCGGACGACTGGTCTGTGCTGAGAGCTTGCCTGACAGAGCTGGGACTGTAGCTTGGGTGAGGCCAAGGCGCTTGGTTTTGGCTGAGGCCTTGGTAAATACCGGGAGATGGTGCTGAGAAAAGCGATTTGATAGTGTCCAGTTCACACGGCGTTGTCATTTCTGCGCCCCTTTTTTCCGTCTGTGATAAACACGTATAATGATGTGTGTTATTTATAACTACCGTGTATACTGACACCCACACACCCCTATTTTTGTCGCTGCCTTAGCAGAGAGGGGGAAGCAGTGTTGCTGTAAACGGTGTCTCCGCGGGGAGCTGGGGAATGGTTGGCAGCGTAGCTACTGGTGTAGGTGCGCCTGGGGATGAGGGTGCCGGGTTAACGGCAGGGCCCTGCACACCTGCCTTTACCGACATAACGGGACCTCCACCGAGTCTGCTAAACTCATTTTTGTAAATGATACGTGCCTTAGTCGCTCGGCGTAAAGTCATTGACTTACAACCTATCTTTTATAACTTGCAGAGGGGAAAAAAAAAAGTCATACTTGCATTTTGCACTGCTGCTGACACTGCACTATTAATTATCAAACAAGCACAAAATCAGAATTTACTGCCTTTATTACGAAACCGGTTCCCTGGCAAGAACTAGTCCAAGTCAATAGGCTCCTCTAAGTGGAAAATAAAATTATAATTCACAGTTGTTATCCATCTAGAGTGGAATGAAGATCTGTTACATAAAATAGCACCTCACAAAGTAAGCGTAACAGTGTTACTGCCTAGGTTTAAAACGTTATACCTCTGTCTTTAGCTTTTCTCTTTAGCTTTGCCGTGGTGCATTGATCAAATGCTCCGTCAGCAGCATGCTCGTTTTTATTCTGTGTCGGCACCGTAGATTTTCTTTTTGCAGAAAAGCTTAGAATTGTGTAGTGGTGAGCAAAATAAAGGAAAATGAAAACTCGGTCTTTCCAAGAGACGCTCTCCACCTTCATAGCCACAATGGAAATTTTGGTGGGGAAAAAGCCCGGGGTTTAAAACCACCAAACATACTCCGTACACAGTTGGCACGTCATTACACGAAGCAGCAGATCAGAAATCAACTGATACTTGTTTTGGCAGAAGACGAGTGTCGGAGGGTGTACCGCAGCGCATTGGTGATCCTGCCATTCATAATCCGAATGCTGCTGGGTCCGGCTGACCGAGCTATCGTCTCTGGAATAAAATCGTACCTGCCTGTCGCGTGGCTCACGGAAAGACTGTGGCGCTTAATTACGGCATCAGGCGGCCCTGCGGAGAGCACCCCGGGGCTGACGGCCGAACCGGGGCTCCCCTTGGCGGCGGGGTGCGGATGCCACCCTCGCCTCGGGGGCCGGGGGCCGGCGACTCTTGCGGAAGAGGGGCGAGAGCCCGCCCGTGAGCGGGGAGGACGAGGAGGGGGAGCTGCGGGTGGCTCTTCCCGGAGGAAGGCCTGCCGAGCGGAGCGAGGAGGCGAGGAGAGGGAATGCGGGGGGGTGAGAGGGCGGTGGATTCCCGAGGAGGAGGCTGGGGGACATCTGGAGGGACAAAATCCCGGGGAGAGATCCGACGAAGATGGTGGGCCCAGCCGTGGAGGTGGTTGGAGAGACAGGGCCTTCACAGCTCTGGTAAAGGCCTCGGTGGAAAACGGGTAACGGCAAGCAGCAGCAGAACGTCGGCAGACGAAGGGCAGACGCGCGCCGTCACCTGGCGAGCGTCGGCCGCCGTCTCGAGCGGGTGAGGAGGCCAGGCCAGGTTGTTCTGCCGGACTCCGAGAGGAGACAGAGCCTACGTGGGGCGGAGAGCCCCGGGCAGGGCTCGGTGCTTCCCGTGAAAAAGAGATCGAAGATCTGCAAGGACTGGGTGGCTGTGGGACTGTTAGAAGCCTGAAGAGCGGAGAACCTTGTGCGTGGCTGTCATAACCTCTGGAGCAGGACTTGTGTTTTCCTAAGTGCATTGGCGGAGCCTCGTGTGCTTGGGCTGCTGAAGAAGTGCGATTAATTTAGCGCGGGCAATCCGTTGAGTGTGGGAGAATGGTTGCTTCTAGATCAGACCTTCAGTGGATATAAATTAGTGTAGTTCAGTTTGATATCTGATCCTGCTTATCGCAGTTCAGAATTGCACATGCATAAGCAATACTCATACAGATTTTATTATACCTCTTAGCTATGAGAAAGTGCTTTATAAGAGTGTTGTCCTGAATATTACGAAGGCTGTGCTCAAAAACGTACCAACAATGACATGCTTTTATAAAAGACTGCTACTAAATGCCATAAAAATTGTAATTTGCATTTTATTGAACATCTTCAGCAATTTGTTGTATCTGTTCATTAAAAGAAGGTTGGATTACTAGCAAATGTATAATAAAAATTGTTCGTATTTTAATGTGTCTTTTTGTCCTCTCTTCTAATATTTAAACTCATTCCTTCCTATTCCTGCATTCAATTCATTCCATACGCATGACCAGCAGGTCAGCTGTCCGCTGTTATTACATTATCTGTTAATCCCCACACACCATGTTCCTAGTCTTTCCAAATCCTGAAATTTGATCAAAATACTGAATTTTGGCTTTGTTTAAACTCAGCTGTTGGAAGTATATGATCACGTGAACAATTTAGTAATTATTCAGAAGCAATAGCATTTTAGCCTTCGTCACGGAGAGGGTTACTGGGGGACATGAGGCCAGAAGGTAGAAGTTGCAAAAGAAGTCTTTGTGTGTCGTTCTGAAAAATCTCAAGATTTGGGGAAACACAAATGATGGTGTAAAAGTTAAAAATAGTTGCTTGTGCTGCCTTTGCTTCACACTCTTTCCTTCATTACGTGCTATATTTTCTTTTTGTACATAACCAACAAGGCACATGTGAATTTTCCAGGCCTCAAAACACTGTTCAAGCTGTAGAGATTCCTACTGGTGGGTCTGGAGGTCTTCTTTTGACTTTCCACCGTTGAGAACGTGGTGGCTGCTTTCCTGCAGCAGCCAGGAAATTCCTGTTTGTCCCACACGCCGATGCCGTGCCCTGCTCACCTGCCTGCTGGGTCCACCAGCCCTCTCAGTCCCCAAGCCCCCTCTGGGGCTCCCTATCTTCCCAGAGAAGGTTTCGCTTCTGCACAAAGCTTTTGTTGCTCACCCTGAAAGAAGTTTCTTTTCAAACGTTACCCTAGGCTTTTCCTTCTTTTATAGGACTGGCTCTGGATTTCAGCTGGTGACAACTTTTTCATGGGGGGGAAAAAAAAAAAGTTCTGATGGAACACAGGAAAAGTCCTTGTACCAAGACTGTGTTTTCCTCTAAGCCCCTTATTTTCCAATCAGCTTTAGTTTTAATTTTTATGTGGCTTTATCTCTTCCTTCTGCGTTTATTCAATTGCATCTGAAGGAAAGCAGCGTGCAGTAAAATTCCTAAATACAATTTAAATATAGCTCATTTCAGTCCGGTTGGTTTTACGTCTCCATTCATCAATACCTTAAGCTAAAAATATCTCAGATTATTTTGTCTTGTTTCTTGTAAATTAAAAAAAAAAAAATCTATTAAAAATCTCTTTTCAGAAAAGTGTAAGCAGTTCACTTTGGAAGGCATCGTTTGAGCAGAACTAAGAAACAGTGATTGGTGTGCAGCTCCAAATTGAGTGAGCATATTTGAAAGACAGAATGACTTTTGGCAACAGCCGATATCTGGTTTTGTTTTGTTTTATTTCCTTAAGTCAGCTCAATACTGAGAAGCGGAAAGTGCTGTTGGTTCTCCTGCCTGTGCACCAGCCCGGTGGCCGCCAGCTTGGGGCTTATGTACGTAGCTTTGTCCTTTCAGCCTCTTACGACGAGCGGTGATAAAACTGGAGTCTGGATGCTTTGGCCGCCGGTAGGTGTAACCTATGTGATTACACACAACACAAGGGATTTATACTAAGTCATTGTTCCTGCAGGAGAAACGTAAATCCCTTCTGCCAGCTCCCCTCCACCCCCTTCTAGTGCTGCGTTTTGAAACAGCAGACGTTCTTCCTTGGGATTTTTCACCCAGTCTAAATATTTCAAAGATAGCATCAGAACTATATTTATCAAGTTATACAACACTCTTGCTTTTTCGTGTGTAGCTGGCTGCCTGCAACGTTTCCACAGCGTCCCGTCGCTCCAGACACCATTAACAGACCGCTGCCTACGAACGTGCAGATGAGACCCAGGAGACTTATTTTTGGGTCCGTTTTTTGAGAGATGCCTTACCGTCGCGTTTTACTTGTGTCGCGTCACTGACCCATCAGGACGCCTCGGTCCCGAGGGGCCTCATCCCCCCTCGCAAAAGTTATCGGAACAGATTATATTTTCTCTCTTTTGGCCACCAGCAGTGGCTCTTGCAAAAATCCTACCCATTGCCAGCTATTTTAAGATAAACATAATCGTTGAGTGTACCAAGTTCTTCTTCTTTAAAAACAATGAAAATCAGAACTCTGGGCACTCTTAATCAGTGTTCAAAATCTGATTTTTTAAATCTTCCTAAATTCTAGGCCTGAGTGGCTGTCTGTGGAGGTGAGTTTTATAGTTGAGTCACACATCACATAAAAGAGTGTTTTCTTTGATCAATTTTTAGCTTTCCACCTTTGAAACTCTCTCTATTCATTTCTTCTGAGACAGAGAAATCAACTCCTAAGTTCTATCACTTCTTAGCATATTTCTACCTTTAAAAAAAAATTATTCATCTCATTCTCATTCTTGTGGTACCCATGCTCCTCAGTCTATTTCCATTTAGTGAATTTTGCATGCCCCAAACAATTTTTTTCTGCTGTATTTTGAACTCTCCCTTAGTCCTGCTTTATCCTTTAAAAAAAAAAGAGCGAGGGAATATATATAGTTCGCTAGTTGAGCCTGCATGGCTTTTTCCTATAGTGTAGTCTTAGAAGAGCTGAAGAGGAGCTGCGTATGAAAGAGTTCGGATGTCATCATGGCCAATTATTGTGTTCACAGCATTGTGGGGAACTGCTCCTGTAAAACATCTTGGATGGTGATAAGCACTTTAAGCTTGCATTAATAGTAGTAGGATTTGAAACTGCTCAGCACCTCTTAGGCATCCTATCCAGAAAGAGAGGATTATATTTTCAGCTGCAGTCACAAAGCTTAAGAAGTTTCTACCTATGTTTCTCTAGAGCAAAATCAGGATGTTTCCTTCATAATACATTAACGGGAAACGTTTCTCTGAACACTCTGTCGTCGTATCTTCCAACCTGGTGCATAAAACTCCGTTTTCAAATAGGCCTCTTAATCCATTTTTTTTCCTTGCAAACCAGGTGAATCTCCCCTGTATAACAATTTGTCGTATTTCTCAATCCATCTTTTGTAGACAGACCACACTTTGAGCAAAGGCTGGGTCCTTTCCCATGTACCAAGGGTCCCTGCTGGCAGCCAGACCGTCACCACCTCCATCGCCTCTAAAACCACCCGTTTGCCTTCCAGTTCAGGCCACTCGCCAGGGCTGTGGGAGCCCCGGGTTTGAGTACATGGCCCGCGTGGCTCGGGACAGAGAGGTGGATACGTGATCTCAGGTTCGTGCCCTGCCGGGTGTTGGGAGTCTCGTTCTGTTCGGGAGGAGTTCTGTCACCGTCGGCAGCTGGACCCCTCGGAAGAGCCTCTAACGTACCGAAATTCAGGAACCGGCGGTGTGGGGGGTCAGGCTCCAACCCTGCTCGGCCAGCCCTGCCCCTTACCTGCAGTGGCATTACCCTGTCGCCGTTCCGTAAGAGAGGCGGATGGAGGATACCCCCAAACCTGACGTTTAGGGAATTCCCCTTTACCACGGAGGGCTGGCTCATGTTGCAGAAGCGACTGCAAGCCCATCGACGCAGCCTCAGTCTTGCCTGAGGGCTCCGACCCTGACGTTGTCCCCAGTCGGCACGTGTCCCAAGTGGGAGATCGGGTCTCACTGGCAGTGTGCCTGTTTGTAAGCTCTCCCTGAGCTTTTGGCTTGGGCTGAGACCCCCCCACACTGCATCAATGGTGGACGGTGAACTCCATCGGGAGGGGTTTTTCGGAAATGAAGGCTCGGTCCAATGGCGGGGTTGGGGCCGGGGGGGGGGATGTCAGCAGCGCCTATCCGAAGGATTTAGATGAGGAAAGGCACGGCAAAGAGCCTGACGGCTTCTGAAGATCCGAAAAAGATGAATCTGTCAATTTTTGCTCTAAACGGGAAGCTGAACTTTAAGCCGTGGCTTAACCAAAGGGCAGCGTATGGCAGCGCTCCGGCTGTTTGAAACCCGCTCGCGCTTCCCACGGGCTCTTTGACAAGCGCTGTTGTGTTGCAGATGCTGGATGGCACAGTAAATCTAGGGCCACGCTCGGCTCTGGCGTACGCAGGCATGATTCCAGCTGGCTTTGTACCTCTCTACACCCAAAAGGTGACATGTCTACACCCCAAAAATGTAGGGAAGTGCGTAGGACTGAGGCAGATCCATGGTGCTGGTAATCCTGGCAGGCTGCGAAACCATGGGATGCAGCTAGACCCCTGTAGCAGGAAGCGTGAGTGCTGTGATGTGGAAATGGAGGAAAAATTTGAGGTCTAGGGGACACCTGGTGATTTTAAAGACCAAACTTGAATTTCTGCGTTGGAGCAACAGGCAGGCTGGTCATTGTACGGGGAAAGGGGCTCCCCCCGCCGGGATCCATTCGCCATCCTTCATACTTTGTTTCTCATCTCTCTGCCAGTTTCTACAAGGAAAGAGAGAACTCGGAGGGATTGTTTTCTGAAGCGCGAGCCTGCGGGAGGCCCAAAAAGAGCGTTAGACAAATATAGGAGAGAAGAGATCGTGTTGCAGGGGAGCTGTGGCTGCCAATGATGAGAACTTCAGTTTCTTCATCACTTTAGGTCAGGAACCAGGTGTTACGGTGTCGATCCCACGGCTGTTTGCCATCCCCTGCCTCCTCCGGTAACGAACAGCCTCAGCCGTACAGCTTTCGCAGCTCCAGATGTTTAAAACCACACTTTTCGAGTACTTGAACAATAAAGTGCTCTTTTCAAAGTACTGCTTTCTATGTTCAGTGGCTGAGCCAGTGCTGATGCGTATATGCCGATATTTTTAGAAGGCATTTTAAAAGCTTTGACAAGTCCGGACACACATTTTCTTTGCTTAAAAACCTGCTTAACCCCTTCAGCATTGCGGTTTTAGATTCCCTGAGGTTCATATAACTGCAAAGGGCTTAAAATCAGAACAGTGGAAAATAAATAATAGGAAATCGATAGCCTTCTTTTTCTCAACAAGAGTAAAGGCAGAAAGGAAGACTGCTGTAAACATATCTTATGAATTCAACTTGTGCATTTTCTACCACTAAGAGCCAGAACAAGCTGGCTTATACTGAATGGTCAGGCAGCAGGGACAATTTTGCAAAGGGTACAATAACTGAAGAAAATACCATCCCACTGGAACATTTAGGGGACTTTATAACAGTCACAACCCTGAATTTATTAAAAGAAATGACGTTACGAACACTTGGAAAAACAAAGCAAGAGCAAAACGTTGTTCAGGGTTCAATAAATAAAACCTATCCTCACGTTAAAGACACGTACTTTATCCTAAAAGAGGCAGAGCTGGTGCTGGCATCAAAGACAAGGATGTCAGCGGGAAGTGCCGAGGAAGCAGCTGAGGCCGTGCGCTTCAGAAAGCTTTGCTCCGGGTGAGGGATGTTCCCACCAGCAGTCAGGACTCACAGATGACATTTTCAGATGTCTGCAGTACTTTGCATCCAGGCAATCGCATGCTGTATCCTATGCCGCGTCTCTTCCACAGGCTTCAGTTGCTTAGGTGTCTACAACTGCTTTCTGTTCTCCACTACGAGGTGGAAAAGAAGTGTATGAAAGCCTCCCTGGTTTGTCTTGTTATTTTAGAATTAGTTCCACGAGATTTGGACAGATTCCTATCTCTCTTCCATTAGCAGAGATGACAATTTTTCACTGCTTAATGCAGTGTTAACCATTTTCTCCAACAAGGACATGGCCGACCCATCAGATCCCTGACAAATGACTGATTTAACCTAGAAATGTCAATATACAAGCTAATGCAAAAAAATATTAAGGATGAATGAACTAATTAATGAGCAGTGTATTCCCCATGGCAACACGAATAAAATTACTGCTAGGTCAACAGAGAATTTAACATTGCTCCATATGCTTCTTTTAGTGGCGTTCAAATAGTACAGGTGTAAACTTTGGGTCATCTTATTGTTTCATATTTAAGTGGATCATTAAAGGAAGCTGTCCCCTATTGAACTAATTGGTTTTTTTAATTCTTTCCTGCTGCCGTGAAGAGGAATAATAAACTTCTTATCTTGCTCATACATCTGGAGTTCTTATCAAACTCCAGCTTTTAGAAAAACTCAGTATTCCTGGAAACGAGGCTGCATTTCCCCTAAAATCAGAGGCACCATCTTAAACACTTATAATCTGAAAGAGGGAAAGGGAGACTCTGTGTCTTTAATGCCCTTCATCCATTTTTTTGCTAAGGTGGGGCAGAAAGCCTCAGTCTGAAGGGCCGTGGGAGGGAGAAGCAGCCTTAGGCGCAGCTGATGCAGGTCTCCGTGCCCCAGATACTGGAAGAGTTGTAGGCATGGCAATGCTCAAACCTAAACTTCAGGTGTCTGACTTCTGCCAGAGACCCAAATGTGGTGCGGGAATTCCGCATCTAGTGCCTGGGGAGAAGAACTAGGGGAATCATAATCTGCCCAGGTAAGTTCAGCTATTATGTACAGGCTCTGAAGTCAGTGGGGTTAAATTAAAAATTAAATGGAGAACACTTGGCCTGTGGTTTACTTGAAAGAGAAGAAAAAAAGAGTAAAAGTGTGTATTTCTTTAAATTTTCTGCTGACAGACCAGAGATAATTAGCCTACAGCTGCAAACTGGGGAGAACTGCTCTTTTTTCTGCCTTGAAGCAGCAGGTGAAAGCCTAGAGAGAGAAGCTGGGTGCCATTGACTTAATTTAGTTGCTTGAATTGGAGGCAGCGTGTAACACCGGAGAGAAACAGGGAAGCGGCGAATCTTCAAGACCAGGATTTCTAAAGAGTGGCAGTTAATAAACAGAGATGACAATACGGCTGGGGAGAAGAAAGGATTAAAAATATGTACTTATGACACCCCCGTAGTATCTCAGATACCTTGGAGACGGCTCAGCTAGACACAAGCCCTGTCTCAGAAGTATTGCAGGCTGATGGGAAGCGTGATACGGCGATGGAGAACTGTAAACAACAGAAGACAGGGGAGAGTTACCAAAACCGTCACGCACTTATATACTGCTACAGGCATGTCTTACGTAAAAAACCTTTCCCCAGCTTCGGGGTGCGCTCCCAGGCGTCGCTCTGCACCCTGCCGAGGCCCGCTGCCTCGCGGGCGTTCCTGGTGACGGCCGGGCCGGACACTCGCCCCTGGTGCGAGCCAGGTCGCGCATCGTTTGCAACGCTTCTTGTGCTGTGAGAACCTCCGTTTTAGAAATACGTTGACGTGAAGATTATTTGACGCCTGTTAAGGGAGAAATTATTTGTCTGTTGTCTTAATAGGCAATAGTTTAGGAATAGGAGAAGGCAATAATAATAGTAATAAATTAACATAATTATCTGCCCACATAATTTCGTATGATACCTGTTCGATTGAGCATCTGTTTGAAGAATTTTTTTATCTGTATGAGATGATAACATTTATAGACGCAAAATTGCTCCGTCTTTTTTCAGGAAGGATCTTCAAAGTAGCCTGATCGCTGCATGCTGACATTTTAATAACATCAATGGGAGGATTCGTGGAGTAAGTTTAAGTAAGTGTGGCAAAGTAAGGCACAAGGTTAAAATGTATTAAAATGAATGGCTAGAAGTCGTCTTTCCAGGGCTTTCATTTGAAGATGAGAGCGAGCAGTGTCAAAAGACTACGGTGCTGCTTTGAGACTCGGGAGATAAGGTTTCTACTAACAGCGCTGGCTGCTGGCCGTCACCCGTCCCTCCAGAAACAATAAAGCTGCATTTCACCAGCCTTCACCCGAGGCGAATATTCCAGCATTCTAATATCCCTCGTTAGAAGAGGGCTCACTAAGCAGGGCACAGATCCAGGTGAGAAAAAAGCCACAGTACCTCGTGGACCGAGCTGGCTCTCGTTATGTCAGGATACGGAGGATTTATTTCTGAGACGCAATAATGAAGCATGCACATCCTCTCGCACAGTACATGCTCGAGGTATTACAGAATGTTGTGGGTTTTCTTTAGAGCCTGCTCTAGCAGCCGTTATGTTTGATACACCGTCACATCAGCACATCTATGTGCTTTTGATTAAACTTTTTGTTTTAGAACGACACCTCATATTAACACGTACGAGCAGAGCCAAGTAGAATAGCAAATGGAAGGAGGAAGAAGGCTGGGGGAAAAAACCTGCAGATCTCGGATAGCTGCTTAGAGATTTTGTGCTAAAACCTGTGAAGATTTCTTCTGTCACTGAGCAAAAAAAGATTGTTTTAGAGGTTTATAAGAAGTGTTAACAACTGCATATTAGGTATTATTTTCCCTTTGTTAAGCACAATAAATCATTAATGTACCAAGGCTTTTCAAAGACTGTACTAAGCGGCAAGTGCCAGCTTTTTGTTTATTTATTTACTTTTATAAATTAGTGGTATATTGGATGCAAAATCATTTGAAGGATTGCATATTTATCCAGTGAGAATAAATTGTAAGGTCTGTGTTAGATTTCTGGTAGCGCAGTGAGACTGAGCCATGCCCACACACCTGCATGAAGTGGGTGGTTTTGTTCCTTGGATCATGTGGATTATCTCCATTGTAAACTATGCATTAATAAAAAGCAGACCAGGCACTTACCATATTCCCTTTTGGAATTAAGAAATAAAAGGGAACTTGCATACTTGGCTGCCTTTGAGAAAACTTTTAGAAAAGAAAGTTCAGAAGGAAAACACCAGGAGTATAATGACTAATGAAATAAAGAAGAACACTGTGCCATTTTAAGTGTAAATTTAACTTGGAAATACCAACGCAAAATGATGCCGAGTAGCTAAGGAAGATGTCCATCTTCTAAGTGCCCTTTTGCTGGCCATTTAAAAAACAACAAAAAACCAAACCACGAAATCACCAAACCTAAAAATCCTCTTTCGCAGTGAAATCATATATAGAATACAACTTCTGGCGAGTCTTACACCTGAAAATTTGTATTTATAGATGATAAGAAGCGTCATGACGCCCCCTTTGATTTTTCCAGCGATGCTGGCCTCAGGAAAGGAAACAGGAGCCAGAAGAACAGTCGCGCCTGACAACTGTTTCATCACCAGTTATCACAGTGGGGTGCTGGGGCAGGGAGCGGTTGCCTGGGGAGGTTGGGAGCGTTTGGCGCTGGGAGTGCAGAGGGGAGGTGTTCCCGGAGGAGGGTGGGCAGGGAGACTGGGGTGCGGGGTGGGGCGGGTTCGGAAAGGGAGGGCAACACTGCGGATCCAGCAGAAGGAATGCTGGGAGGCAGGGAGCGATGCTTTGTAGAAGCAGGGGGTGGCAGGTCGATATCAAAATCCGGTCTCAGCTGATCGGAAATATCCTGAAGCTTTTGACCACTAAGATCCAGGGCACTGGGAAAGTGGAAAGAAGTCCTATCCTGTTGGCTTGCTCATTTTGTATTAGCGTATACACCTGGCGTAGAACAAATCAATGTTTCTTTTTTCATTTGTTTGTTATTGTATTACATTTTTTTGTTATTCTAGCTTCTAAAAATATTTTCTTTTTTTGGCACCAAAAATGTCACAGTAGTATATATTAGTGCCACCTCGTTTGAAGGAAATGCATGTACATTACCACAAGACTAATCGTGTGATTCAAACGCCCTTCAGTGCTTTGTGGCTGTAGGCTTACATTACCTTCCTCTTACAGGAGGATCGTGGCTGCTGTTTCTTGTTAATTTGTTTTGTGCAATATCTCATATTTTTCTTAAGGCAATATGTAACTATTGTGGATAGGCACAGAACCACTCTCTTCCCTTTGTCTCTTCATTTTTTAGGTGTGCTCACACTGTAAAACTGTGTAATTTCACAAGGATATAAATGAAAGAACAGATTGAAAAATAAGTAACTTCATGTATGTCTCATACTTTAAACTTGTATCTTTCATGCACAGCCAAAAATTAGATGATGGTATATAATTTTTTCCTCTTTAGGTTTGTACTCGAACATTTATTTAAAAAAATCAAGTCCAAACTAATCAAGTCCGCACCTTTGTGCGTATACCCATTCCCTGAGGCAGAACTATCAGGCAGATTGTTGTACTACTGTTTTATTAAAAAAAAATTGCCGTACTTTTCAGGGTTTTTTTTTTTCGCGGATTGGTCAGGATAAATTCCATCTCTTCTCACGTGTTTGGCTCTTCGGCCTCGTCTGATTTAGCTCAATGAGAGTTCGCGCCCGTTAACGCATGGGCCAACTTCGCAAAGTGCTAATCGAAAGACGCCGCCGCCGCCCAGGGCTGTGGGCTGGGTGGCTGGGGCAGCCGATTTTACTGACAACACTATCAGCTGATGTCTCCGACCCGGGTGATGCAAATGGGACGGTATGAACTGGGTCATCATTTTGATACGGTTAAAACGAAAATGTTTGTTGAGTTGCCAGGGTTTGGCAACCCGCCAGCGGCCACGGCAGCTTTCAGAACGGCGCGTATCCGTGCCTGGTTCCGTTCGGATAATGGCGGGCCGGCTGAAACGCTACAGCTGTGATCTCCATTTCTCTTTGTAACAGAGCTCGTTTAGGCCCGCGGCTTCACTGGCACCAGGCTCTCGTGCAAGAATTTAAGGAAGGCAGAAAAGGCTCCCGGATTACTTCATAGCGGTGAAGGCCTTGTCCGGCTTTTAGAAGGACGGGTTACGGAAGCTCCTCGAAGGGCAAGGCTGGGGGTGTCCCAGCGCAGGCAGCGGAGGTGCCCGTCCGTCACCGGCGTGGGTCGCAGGGCTCACGGCAGATAAAGGGGTTTCGCAAACCCCGCGCAGACGCAGCGCGGCCCCAGGCAGCCGGGGGGGAGTGCAGCCCCTCCGCTGAGCCGTGCGGTGTCCGGGAGTAGCGAAAGGATAAGTCTGCTTCACACGGCCGGCCCGTCAGAAAACAGTAACGGTGACAGCGGGATTCCCTTAGGACAACTCTGGAGAGTTTTACTCGGAAGATTTAAAATCTTTAATTTTTGTGATGCAAAGTCGTAATGAAACCCAATAAGCTCCTGTGGCGTACGGTGAAATCAAGTTAAGCACTAACATTCAGAAATACCCATTCAGCCGTTTTTATCTGTTGCACATGGCTGAAATAGCTAACTCCTGTTATCCCTGTGGAGCATTATGGTTTGCTGGAGAGGAAAAGGCAGCTTGGTCCAGGAAGCGCGTACTTAATTTTACCTCAGCTTATGTTTCATTTACTTATTGGTTTAGCTTCAAATTAGATGGAAATTAGAACCCTCAAATTAGACCTTATCATTCACTTGCAGGTGTACTGAGTCTCTCTTAAAAATAATGTGTACACATCCATGTCCTTCAGTGTGTGCTTTCATGTCTGTGCTCCTGTAATCTTCATATGCTTGTATTTAATTAAAACTTATTAAATTAATACTTGGGGAAAAAAAGGAGGACAATATGTCACAACTGCTGCTTTTCAGAACGATAACCATTTATAAAAAGCATGCAAAATATTTAAAAACAAGTAAAAACTGGTAGCCTATTACGATTTTTTTCATATTACGTATTCGCACTCTGCAGAAGGACAGTACACTTAGTCTGTGATAGGTTGCAACAATTTTTTTTCTAGTTAGAGCTCATTTTTACAAGCTTTGCTCAGGTACAGCAGGATGAAGGATGACTCTGTTTCTATCTAATGAACACTACTCCAATTATGCGCTCAAAATATGGCTTTAAATTTAAGCAATAAGATGGAGCCTCTAAAAGTGTGAATAAAGGCATTTTATTATCACTGCTGATAGCATATAAGCTTTAGATAATTAATTAGCTCAGTTTTTTCTTGCATCACACATCGACTTTTGCTTTGGTTAACCACAAATTTAGGGTAAGCTTGTCACTAGCACAGCAAATACATGAATAACAGCTATTTAATATTCAGCAGTAACTGGGCTTTATTATATTCAGTAATATCCAGCACACAATGACTTGGAATGAAGCCATTTCTAGAGTGCAGCTTTGAAACTAGTTTCAGAAATCATGCATAATAGGGGAATGAAATACGGTTGCCATACAGCAGTAATGTTTGGACAGTTATATTGTAATTGTATGCTGTATTTCCTGAAGTGAAATCCGTATTTGAGTACCTGCAAATGTGAACCTAAGTTCCAAAATCTGCAGACTTTCTACCAAGAGTTCCCGTCTGCTTTCTATTCTACTTGGCTCTAGTCTTATGTCAGAATATCTGATGTCACTGTAAAACAAAGGGAAGGTCATTCAAAAGCATATGTATTACCTTGTTAAGCTAAATTGCATTTCCCACTGACAGATGAAAGATTAAAGAAACCCCTCAACATTCCCAAGTTTCGTAAAGGATTTTACAAACCATGTCACCTCTATCCTGACTTAAGGATAAAGCATTTTTATCACCTGACTTAGCAAATGAATTGGTTGATTACTTGATTATTTCTCTCTCTATAAAACCCTTAACGGTTTGCTTTGAAATACACATTTCTAAGTGCAGTGCTAGCCTGGGGAAGGCCTGGTAACAGCTCAGGGGCCCAGATAAATATGATAATTTGTATAACCTTTAGATCAAAACCACTTATCTGTTACAGGCACCAATCAGGTGTAAAAGCTTGAAGATGAACGTACAACCTTGTTGTGGTTTAACCTCAGCCGGCGGTTAAGGACCACGCGGACGCTCACCCGCTCTTCCCCAGTGGGATGGGAGAGAGAATTGGGAAGGGTAAAAATGAGAAAACTTGTGGGCTGAGATAAAGGCAGTGTAATAAGTAAAGCAAAAGCTGTGCATGCAACCAAAGCAAACCCAGGAATCCATTCCCCACTGCCCACGGGCAGGCAGGAGTTCAGCCATCCCAGGACAGCCGGGCTCC
>JAVJGG010000008.1:1069261-1097673 GCA_035590195.1 Aviceda cuculoides
CTCCCAACCCCTTGTGCCCCCCCAGCCTGCTCGCTGGTGGGGTGGGGGGAGAAGCAGAAAAGGCCCTGACTCTGTGCAAGTACAGCAATAACTAAAACACCCCTGGGTTATCAGCACTGTTTTCAGCACAAACCCAAAACACAGCCTCATACCAGCTACTGCAAAGAAAATTAACTCCATCCCAGCCACAATCAGCCCAAACCTGCATTTGGATGTGTAGGTTGCGTGGTCAGGTGCATAAACACGTACAGTACTCGTGTCGCGTAAGCAGATAAATCCCTGCAGAAGTTGGCAGCACCGACAAGGTGTGAAATGGCAGCCTTGCAGCTTGAATAACTAGATCAGTGAAGCCTTTTAAAGTTGGTTTTAGATATCTGCTACTAGATTGTTAATGCCTGCATTAAATATTTGCTGGTTTTATAGTTATTAATCTATTTGGTTGGCTCATACAACTCAACATTTTTAGTTTTCTTCAGCTATAGCCCTTTTTATTTTGTGCTCTATATCACAAAGATAACATGTCAAACTATATTTTTGTAAGCCTGTTAGAGCTGTATCTGTTATGATATTAATTGGTGGAAAATAATATTTAATAGTTATCCTATTACACAGTCTTTTCCTTTATCACTGGTTTGTTTTGTATCTCTAGAGCTCAGATTTTCCTCTGGCTTTGATTCAGTACGTTTGAAAATTCAGAGCCTCAATAAAGGCATGAATGGAAGAACGATATCCTCACTCCTTCTTGGCTAACACAAAGAAAGTGTAGTATGTCTCTTCTTTGTTTCTAGGTAAGGATTTAGAATGGCTTTTAAAATATCTCAGATTACTTTTCTCACATTGTTTATCCAATATGACCAATCATAGCAGGCTCTCTGCCAATCCTCTTGTTTAACTTATCAGCTTGCTTAGTTCTGTGGAATCTTTCTCATACATTTTTTTCCCTTCACACAACACTCACCACAGGTGAAATTCATTCCTGGGTCTAGAGCCAGATCAAGGCTCATGTGATAAGTTACTGTTTAAATTTATAGCAATATTATGAGGGCTTAAATTCATTTTAAGGACCTGGCATGGTCCTCTGGACAGGTGTGAGTTTTAGCTATTAAGATAAAGTTCTCTTCAGCTGGAAAACTTGCAGCTTTGGCTGTACTTTCAAACAATTTAAAATTTCAGTCTTTTTTACTATAAATGCAACTTGCAGGGAGTGAAGCCCATGGTAATGTGACACTTAAGCTTCATTTGTATGGAAGACAAACAATGGCTGATACAGAGTTTCAGCATGGTGTGGGGGACCAAATTATCCAGTAGTTTCAGTATGAGCAATTCAATGAAAACATTTAGAAGTTCCAGAAAAGTCAATTGACACCTGCACGCTTGGTATTATCTACAGCTGAATTAACTGTGAGAAGCAGCTACCAAGAAAGGGATTACAATAACGATATGAAAAAGAATGAGCTAATTTCACTGCTTGCCTTCTTATTTTTGTAGATTAATAACTCTGTACTAGATCTAGTTTAAATTAGATCAAGAAAATACTTTTCTTTTAAAAATTTTGGTTTGTTTTTTAATTTAGAGAGGAAGGAAAAAGAGTAAAACAAAAAAACTTACATAAGTCTAACATTTTTTTTCCTTTCAACCAAGAATCGACTTCTCTGTTGGAAAACCAAACATTCTGATGTCGACATTTTCTGTTCTATATCTTAGCCAAAAATTCAATAAGATTGATTCATGGATGATATAATATTTTTGATTTAATTCTATAGATACAGGGCCGTGGTTTCTGATGCATTTAATTACAGCTCTTTGCATAATGATAAAATCAGGATCTGTGCTGGAGACAAGGTCTTGTGTTAGACCTTAAGCTGGAAGTAGAACTTTTCTTGTGGGCCACCCTCCTTCCCCTGCAATGCAAGGCCCATCACATCCATGAAGATCATACTGCGTTTATTCTCGGAAGTTCACTAAGAGGGATAACAGGAAAAAAAAAAAAAGTCTTGGTGCACCTCTCGCGTCTGACGTGTTGAGCAAACTGTTCAATCCCGCTCTGCAGGGTGCAGCTGGTGCAAAGGTACCACAGCAGTTGTGCTGTCGTCCTGCAGGCACTGGGGGTTACTGGTGTGGGGTGCAAGTGGAGATGGAGTGTGCCTTCTCGCCAGGATCCCTGGGAAAAGGACTCCCACGAGACGACACGTTCCCTGGCGGTGGCTCTGTGGAGCAGGCCCCCCTCCACGACCTGTCTTCTGCTTACTCCTCTTGAGTACGTCCCCGCTCGTCTTCAGTGACACGAACCGGCCGTGAAGGTGCCTTTTGGTGGGAATGGTGTCACACAGTGGAGGGTTTGCCCGGTCGGACTTGTCCTTTGGTGGGAGCGTGCAGCCCTACCCACCCGCGGGAGGCCGACGCCGAGGGGTGGATTTGGCGCTGAGGGTACCTGCTGACAAAGGTAGTCTTCACGAAATGCTTCCCAGCAGCAGTGCGCCTGTGAAACAAAAGCAGCTATTAACCGAACGCAGCTTTGTAATAATGATAGTAAAAAACCCAATACAGTAAAGCAAAGAAAATTCAGTCACCAGCAGCAACTATTGCTGACCGAGACAAAAGAATAAAGACGAACTTTAATTAAAGGAAAAAATTCACAATATTTTTGCTTCTGTATTTTTTCTTCTTGGAGATGCCTCTCTCTTTCTCAGTGTTCCCTTCTATGCTTTCATTTTGCCAGTAATGAAAAATATTCTAGCCTGGATTACATTGTTTTCTCACTTCTTTTCTTATTTATTTTTAAGTGTTGTATTAAAACTTCTGATTCACCATCTGTGATATCCAGCACTTGATATATTAGACAGTGTTACTGCATTCACCGTTTTTGCCATGCTTCCTTCCTGTCTTAATATCTGTCTTCACAATTAATCAATCATTATCTTTTATATTATCCTGTTTCTCTTGTGCCTTATCTCTGTTTCACTCATCTTTTCCATCCCTGCAGCTGGCCTCCCTCTCCTGCCACCTCTTTGGAGTCTAAAACTAGGCATGTGTCATCAAAGAAGTATCTCATACACATTGATTTTTTTTCTAAGTGCATCTGCTTGTCCCTTTAGTTCTGCTACTTGATCTTTCAGTACCATGAATGATAAAATTTGTGAATGTTCAGCTTTGCTTCACCATTTCATCCCTTCACGGGCAAAAAAAAAGTTTTACTGCACACCTGAAAACCTGTCACCACTTGAAAAATCCCCAGTATATTACACGAATGCAAATGATGATTTACTGTGCCCACATTAAAAGCTAACTTTAAGAAGAGGGTGTGCACCATGTCTACAGAAACTGGCAATTTCTTGTTCTAAGACTACCTCCACCAAAGTTAGAGCAATTTGCTCTGTTGAGGAGGAGAAATTAGCTGGGACTGCTGCCACTGGAGTGGTAATGGTGTCTGAGCTAACTAGGTTAAGTTAGTCCAGATAGCTCTGTGCTTCAGGGAACTCACTTCTCAGCAGCCTTACCCTAGGAACAGTGAGATAATTGGGGAGCAGTCTCAGATAACCGATGGAAGAACTTTACTTTTTAAGGTATTGCTGTATATGCTAGAAAATTGCGATTTTTTTTGAATTAGTGGTTTCAAATGCCTCAGCTCCATCCTTTAAAAGCCAAGCCTTTTAAACTCAGGATGGTTACACGAAGTCAGGGCAATCAAAGTCATACATCAGTGTTAAACACAGTGGTGGTATAAGTATTCTAAAGGGCATGTTTGGAATTACATTACCTCCTGATTAACAGTGACTTTTCTGGCTTCCTTCGCTGTGAAGTTGACAAAAACTTTTCTATCTTCTTGGGTGTTTTGCAAATCCCTTTGGGTAGCCAAACCTCACCAGTAACTTCGTTGTTGACTTCTGGTCATGACATCCTTTTCTGGTTATTGTGTTTGGGAGGGTGGGAAAAATTTATTTTTCCTTTCTTTGCATCTCAGAAAGGCTAATGGGGTGTCCAAGGAACCCCTAGAGACATAAATCTGGATCATCAGCACCTCTTCATTTTGTCTCTTCCAGACCCCTACTGAATATCTGAAATGATGATCAGCAAACGCTTAAAATAAATGGAGATCGTCGTAGCAGTCTGTACCATATTAATCAGTGATGTTTCTTTAAGCTCTGTTTCACAGCTATTAAACAATGACTTTCTGGTAAGTGAGACAGGATTTTCATAAACAGCATATGGAGCTGAGTGCGACCCAGATTTACTATTTACTTTTTTAAAAAATAATTAACCTGCCTCTGCCAATGTTAGGTGAAGCTGGTCATCTCCATGAGATCTTTCTGGAACAAACAATAGCATACTCTTCTGACTGGTTTTTTTCCCTCCATTTCCTTCACAGCGGGATTTTTTCTCCTTAAACATCACACTTATGGTCATATTTTTACATTCATAAAAATAAATAAAAAGAAAAAAAAAATGTGTGGAGGACCTACCCAGCCTATTTTGAAAGCGTGTCATCTGAGGGGTCTCCTCTGCGCCCTGCCACTACGGGGGGAGCAGAGACGGAAAGATGGGGAGCGCGATCGTTGACCCTCTGGAGCCTGAGGAGGCAGAGGGAACTGGGAGCCCTCTGCAGTGTGTGGGGGGGTCTGGCCACGGGAAGGCTTCAGTAGGGAATGTCAGAAACCCCCTTCTCGCAGAGAGCCAAATCTCCGCCCTGAGGCTGGAAAACACGGCAGCCTCTTGAACAGGGACGGAGTTCTTACGGGTATAAAGGGGCAATCGACAGCAAACCAAGGCGTAACGGTTTACAGCTCCCTCCACGTCTTTTTATTATTCCCCCCCTTTTCCTTTTAGTGGGAGGTACTACACAGTCCATCAGATTTTAATGTGAAACATTTGTGCACGTATTAAATCTTGTGATTGCTACTTGCCCGGCACTATTGGGTAATGATTTGGATGATGGCTATCTGCATATTCTGCACTCTAAAATTATAATAAAACCCCTGAATATTACATTTTGCTGTCATTCTCCCCACTCTCTGAGTAAATATATATTGAAATGAGGTAGAGTTCAAAAACATTACATTGGACTGTGATGGAATCAAGATGTAAGGACATCTGTCAGAAACGACCTCATGGCTAATATTTTCACAGTAAAATTTCTCTTTATTTATATATAGAGTGAGAAAATGATTCTCATAGATGATTTTCCCTTGTCTCAACTACAGGCTTTTCCTGAGGAAAGGCAGTTGGCTCAGATTTTAACCCTTTGTCCCCTTTCTTTGTTTTCTTTGGCTACTTGTATAGCAAAAATTATTATTTTTTAAATTAAAGCCAATTACGTTACTGGCTGCACATGTCTGACAGACCATCAAGATTTAATTGAAACAAAAATTGCTTGCAAAAAATCAAAGTTACCTACATAGCCTGCAAGATAAAGACTCGCTCTGATTCTGCAGGCCTATTTGATAACAACAGGGTACAAAGTAGGGAAAATGCGAGGAAACTGGAGATTATAACTATTTTTTATTGGTGCACTAGCGTTCTTGTAAATCCTTCTTCACAGATTAAAACAAGAATGTCAGCTCTAAAGATCTTACAGTTTAATAGGAATCTGATTTACTTATGATTTTTTCCTCCCAGAACCAATGCTTACATACAAAACTAAGCTATATATAAACCTATGAAAATATAGAACATGTAAAAAAGGATTAGGATCTATCTGTGCGAGGGAACTACGCAGTACGAAGTATATTTATTATGCCAGTTTATTGGCAAGTGATTTATATATGCCTTTGAATGAATAGAATTCGTAGACAACTTAATGTAAATGTTTCCAGCTCCTTCTATCAACATTATCAGAATTAGAATGGTATCATGGGGACTGGCTAAAAAAAAATAAAATGAATGATAAACACGAAGTTATTTAGTCATAAGAATATTTTCCAGCTTTTCAGCTGATGAAATAATTGGGCCTGGAAAGTAGATAAAACAATCAAATAATATAAATATTCCCTCCCTACCTCACATACGTGAAGAATTAAAAGTCCACGATTAAAAATACATTCAAAAATACCTACAGGAGTCTCTTGTTTTAACACAAAACTGGCAAGAGCCAGCTCGTCACTTTGCAGATAAACTGCTTTTGTTGTTATTTCACTCTTGCAAAACAAAGATTAGGGGTTGGTTGCAGCGGAATCGTGACACCTGCGAAGCCCGTTTTGTTTATTAACTGAAGTTTAATCACACCGCTTCAGCCTTCAGCTCGGCGGTGGGGCTTGTGTTCTGTTTAGCCACAACCCGCCTTGGCTCCGCGGGCCTTGGGGTGGGCAGGAACAGAGAAGGAGGCACGCCGTTGACGGGAGGAAGGGGTGTCGCTGCCGTAGGGGGGGCAGTTTAGGGCTGGATCAAACACCCTCTGAGCTTAACGGCGAAGTTCCTCCTGGTGCCAGCGGAGCAGGAAACATGAGGGGAGCAGACGTGACAACTAGTTTTGCTTGCTTTTCGCACGGAATACTACTCGTAACGGGGAAGGGGACCTCTGCGGAAGCAGAGGAACTTGCACAGACGAAGAATCATCCGTAAAATAAGCTGTATCCACTGAAAGTAGTTTAACCCTCATGGGACATTTTGTGACTAATTTTATTTCGGGTAAAGAAAATAAAGCTTATGAGTTGCTGGTTGCAGACTCTATGAATCAGTAGCAAGAAGCAGTAGATCTTCAGAATCTGACCTGCATTTGGAAGGAGTGGAGGTGGGATGTATTTCTTAATTTAGGTGTTCCTGCCACCTCCGAATCCCCAGTACGAGAGTCTGTGCTTGACCTCCTGCGTGAGTGCAAGCGTGCGTGTACGTGTGTGTGTATCCAGGGCTGTGAGAAAGCTAAATGGACGAGTAATTCCCATCAGACTGGCAGGACAATCTGAAGTACAGGGAGATAATTGAAATAAATGGCAGACAGCTGAGCTTGGAAAACTGAAATCCCAACCTTATATGCTACACAGGGAAATGAAGGCTGTTCGGGACTGCCTCGGATCATCTCAGCTGAGGAAACGAAAAAGCTAAACGCTTTCTTGAACTGGAAGTCCACACAAGAAAGGATCTGGGCAAGTGTTTACATCTCCCTGGCTGTATCTAGACTTTAGCCCGAGGTGTCCTTCCCTTTGAAGACAACCCAGGCACACGAGCAGGGGAGGTGCTGACCCCCCCCCCGATAGGTCCCCCCAGTTTGGGTGGTTAGGGGACCCTCTCCATAGGGTGTACCGTGGGGGGGCTGGTAGCCACCTGAGATTGGGGATCCCCTTCCCACCACGCCTGCCCCACCGGCCGGAACGGCCGTTGTCGACGACTGGGCGCTCCAACGCTTTCTTCGGCGACATCCCTCACGAGCGAGATGCAGGGCTCGCCCAGTGTCCTTGCTGTGGTGGAAGGGGATGCTCAAAAATGAAGCACTATTAAACACCCCCACCCCGATCTAACCCTAAAAGAAACTTCCTGCTTTCCCAACAATGTCATCATTTCAGTTTAATACAATTTTCTACCTGGACCCTATAGAAATGTAGAGTCAAAGTGAAGGAAAGAGATTGTTGAGGGAGTTTCTATTTTAACTCTGAAACTGACCCCACTGGAAGAAGTATTGTTGTAATTACAAGTAATGGAGATGGAAAATTCTTTTTTTTTCTGTAAACAGATCTCCCAGAAGGTTTTCCTATATTACCGGCTAGTGGACATCATTGTATAATTCAGCAGGGAGACCAAGGCTGTGAATATCCTACCTTTTCTTTCCAAAAAAGAAAAGAAGATATATATATTCAATTGTGTGCCCCTGAGTTTGCAGCTGGATTTCACAAGCAGCTTAAAACTGGTGTCAGCATTAGAATTTCAGCCTTAAAATCAAATTCTTTTGCTGACTTGTTTCAATTAGTTTACAAAGATAATCTGTGTTTCCAGTGAAACTTCTGTGGCAGGTAACTATAGGAACGTTAGATCTGGTTGAGTAATAATGATTTTTTAAAATAAAGTACTGAGGTTTTTTAGCTTTTAGTTGAAAAAGAAAATACTATATTGTTTTGTTTTCAGAAACCATAAATATGAAGTTTAGTTGATTAAAAGCAGAAGTGCTTCTAGAAATGCGTAATCAGTTTTCATCTGTTTAGTCAAAAAGCGAGTAATTAGATAAAATACATATTTTGTCACATAATAGCCTTAAAATATCCAAAAAAGGAATTGAAAAATAATATTCTTGGTTTGCAGTGATCATCTGTATGGGCATTCAGCGAGCATATACTGACTCATTCCTTTCTATCTAAGAGCAGGATCACTGTTGTCTAAATTTGTGATTAGTATGAGCGTCTCTTTGAACTTTCTGTATCAAAAAGCCATCTTTAAAGATGCAGATGTTAGTAAGGTTAATATTTTGGACCAACATACTTTTAAAATCTCCTATGGAGGCAGAATGTCTACAGCGTAATATGTGCAGTAGAGCGTAGCACCACAAGCTATTAATATACAGGCAAAACTTTCAGAGAAAGACACTCCTCATTGACTAGCTGCACTGACAGGAGAAGCAAATTACAGGAGCCATCAAACCTTGAGCTTGCGTGAATACGTAGATCACCATCTGTACTTGGGCAGAAATGTTGCTTTATGGTATAGAAGTCTATGGTTGCATACAGTGTAAGGGGTTTACAGCTTCTTCTGAAATATCCAGCTTTGACGATTGTTAAACAGAGGAAAAAAACTGTATGAAATTGATTAGCGTAAGTCCTTCTGATCCTTCCAAAAAATTTCCTGCATTGTGCTGTGTAGCTACTGAGCCTATTACAATACGTATAGTGCAATCCATCCTTTCAGTGAGACGTACTTAAGCTTACTGCAAAGTAAAATTAATAAGCAAATGTTGTGAGGGTTGAGCAACAAGAACTTTTTTCTAATGAATAGAACTTTTGTCCTCAGATTGTTTGTTGTGCTCTTGATAAAACATAGCCTTTTAAAAATTGCTGATAGTTCAGCCTCTGTGTTGGTGTATTTTATGTGTAGTTTTTTATGTTTATGGTTAAAAGCTATAACATGCCATTTATGCTTTTTTTTCTGAAGCATATTGTGGTCAAAAATAATTTTTCTTTGTCAGGTAGTATAATTTAATGATACCAGCTTATCTGTTGTATTTGTGAACATCCATGTAAATTACATGCTGGTTGGATGGACGTACACTATCCCAAGGAAAGATCAGCTTGTAGACCTGGCAAAACAAAACTTTGTATACAATATCCTGAACAATTCCCTCTCATTCACACAGCACTGATTACAGTTGTATCTTCTTCTCCATTTAACTTAGGAATACCTTTATGGGATTAGATCAAGTGTACCTGATTGCCTACTACGTCTAGATGAGAGAAAAAATCTCGAGAGAACAAAAACATTGAGGAAAGATGCACACCACTTGACCATAATTGTCTTAAGCACCCAACATTTGACCAGAACACTAGTACGTCCGGTGAGGTTGGCTTGCCTTCCAGTTATTTTGACGCTGTCACAGCATGACGATCCCTGTTCGTTTCATACTGATCCCATGTAATTTGTATACAATATATCAATCATTTAATAAATCTGCTTTAGGAAGCTATTTGCAATTTTGCATCTCATGGAGGTATGACATCAGATTTCATGGTCTTATCCTATTTTACGACGTGTTCCCCGGTTGCTGTAGCAACGCTGTTGCTATGGATTACACAGTGGGAGTCAGTAGGGTCAGCAAAGATCAGAGCCCCGCCATTCTTCATTCAAAGGCAATTGTCCCTGAAAAATGTGACTTACCTCAATATTTAAGGCCTGGGTACTGATATTAAACCAGAATGATACTTCTGTTAAAAACCCATAATTAACCTTGTCTTCAACTCTAGGTCACACACTAATAGCAATTTCATAAAGTGGACATTCCTCTGTCTTTCATTCTCGAAAGCCTAGACAGGTTTTAAATAATATGTCTCTTGGAAAAATACATGGGTAATCGTTGCAATTTATTTTATGTCATTATCTAAGCCCTTGAGACCTCACATTCCCAGCTCCTCTCCCTGAGGTAATTGCATACATCTTGGGAATGTGTGAAATGGTGTTAATATTCAGTACACCATGCCTTTTCGGAGGATCTGCAGCCTACAATGGTGCACTGTCTAGATGTTTCTCTGCAGAGACTATTTTTGGGCAAGTGTAATATGAAGCAGTTCTTTACAGAACCAGGGTCTCAGGATGTTTAATGATTCCCTGGATCCCAACAAAGTTTTTAACAATTTCATTTGTAAAGATATACTCTGCAATTTGGTGGTGCAACTAACATCGACTGATACTTTCCACCAATATCTTTTTGCTTTCCTCAAACAAGAATCAGCAACGCCATTTCTATCTGTAAGTCATTCTTCTGTCTAATGCCTGTTTATTAATATTTATGTCCTCTCTGAATTTTCTGGGAGAGAAATTTGCTTATAGAGAGACTGTTTCAGATTGAAAGCTTTAGGATGCAATGACTGAACTATTTACACTCTCGTATCTTGCATTGTCATTACCTTGTACAAACTGCATTCGAAAAAATAGCCTCACTCAAGGGCAAGGCAATGAACAGTCAAGTTCCAGGTGCTTAAATGCATTAGATTTGAATTTATTTCCTGTAGGATTTAACTTGAAAAATAGTATGGGTGAGCTAATTTCCTGCTTACTTCACAGTATCAGTTGTAACTACATAAGATACAACAACTTCTTGAAAAAGGTAGAGCAAACATTGTCTTCACAGTATTTTTCTTTGTTGCTCCTTGATTAGAGTCCCTGATAAAGAATACATTCTCATCTCTTAAAGACACAGCAGTTAATAACATTTCTCTCTAAAGTATTTAATTACTTTACAAACTTACTGTGTAAGTGAGCCTTGAACAGCCCTGTGAAGCCTTCAGGTACACCCATTTAACAGAGAAGACAGCTGATGCATGCCACGGATACAATTTTTTTTAAAGAGCAATCTACTTCTCTAGTAATCAAACACATATTCCTCACAAGAAAATGAGTACTTTCACACCTTTGTTTGATCAAGTCGAAGCTTTGACTGTTTTCCAAAAATTCCACCCAATAGACTCTTTAAAAACCAAACTATTCTCCTATCCTTCATAGATCCTGAGCAGCTACCTGAGCTTTGGTGACTTGCTGCAACCCGCCCAAAAAAGAGCACAGAGCCCTCAGGATCCACCTCGCCCACCAGCTGTGTGGAAGTGAGGGCTCTAGTTCAAGTTTACTATCTAAAATCTCTCTGTAGAACAGAGAGAGAGGTGGCATTCGTTCCGTCCTGATGAGGTGCTTAGGATGGACAGGTTTCGGAGGGGAACTCCCGCTCCCGTTGCCTACCTGTACTCCAAAGTGCTATGGAATTTGTTGAGGAAGAAAATTTTATTCATCCTATGTTCGTGGTATTATCCAGTCTCCACAGGCTGAAATCTTGCCGTAGGTTTCAGTGGGGATCTCCTTCTTTTGAGCAACCCCGTGTATACTCCTTTCTCCTTTGCATTTACCTTACCTGATTATTTTAGGTATCTTAAATGTTAAGCTGTGAGTGTTCTTATTACAGCAATGCTTTGTGTTATGTCTGAGAAGAGAAGGCTTGCTTTCCTCTGAAAAGGTGCCGGTGGTACAGGACGGTCAATTCCGTAAATCTTAATCAGTGGCTTCCGTGAGGTCTGTAGGGCTGTTCAAGCAGTCTTTGCCCCTGACAAGTTAAAGAAAGCATGCTATTTGTTCCTCTGATGACATTAGCTATGCAGATGGAATGTGAAAAATAGTTACTTTCTCCAGCTACAATTTTTATTCTAATTTGATTTAAAAGGGATATCAGCGATGTGACGTGCTTAATTCAGAAATCATATGAAGCATATGACTGACGTTGGCAAATGTGATGATTCCACGCTTGTTTGGTTATTAGAAACATTGATTTCTAAACAGCCAATTACTTTCTTGGGTAATTCATACTCAGAAACTCAAATGTAATTTCCAAAAATGTAAGTTATTTCAACATCTCATGGTGAAATGAAAGTTGATATAACTGAGGGACTTGTTAATGTCATAACATCACACAAACTAATGCACATGGGAAAACAAATTGTTACACATTTTCTTTGACTCTGAACTTGGATCCAAACTTCAGTCATATGTCAACTCATCTTTTCCAATTAACAACACTGTTTGGAATGACTTTCCGTTTTTTCATGTAATCATTTTTAATGAACCTTCTGATCAAATACACCTCATTATCTTTCATGAAGAGCTGAGACAGTCAAGCTGATTACTTAAAACAGTTAAAACTGTTTTACATTCATTTAGCTTTGATGGGGTAAAAAAAAAGAAGGAAAATAGAAATATTTACTATGTTAAATTCTTAAAGACCTTTAAATATACGTTCAAGTCAGACTATCTTTTGCACCATAGGTAGCAGAATATAAATAATAATTTTTATCTTCAGTTCCTAACTTGCAAAAGGTCTTTTTTAAAGGTGATGCACTTAAATATAATAATTTTTTTTCAATCTATTTTCCTGTCATATCCAAACAGGAAGGTACTTAGAAATGTATAGAGAAAATCAGGAGCCAAAGTCAAAGTGTATCACTATTTGATACAATAGTGTTATCATGTCTAAATTCTTCTACTATATTTCCCTGCCAGCCAAGACTCTTTTTGTTTGGTTTGGTTTTCTTGGCTTTGTAGCAGCCAGCTAGGGTAATTACTGTTCTTTCTATTTGGGGAATGTCACCTGTAACTCCAAATTAATATATACCATTGTAATTAGATTTGAAATACATTTCTTCTAAAAGGGTGAAATGACCAGTTCTTACTAGATAAATCATCACAGTACTGTTAACAATCAGTTTAACCTCTCCTGCACCTTTGTGGGTTTTGAGAGTAATATTTTGCAAGTAGACCAATCCACTGAAATCAATGGGGCTACCCTGGGTGGAAGAGTAATTCAGAATAGGTAGGCATAGCACAATTTAACCCTGTGAAATGTGTGTTATAAATAGGATCTAATTTCTTCTCTCTCTCTCTTTTTTTTTCCCCCCATTCCCATTTTCCCCATCTCTTTTGTAATTGTCTCTGTTTAATTAGAAATAATATAAATCCGAGTCACAGCTTTCCTTTCACCCCACAGGTCACTCAACACCACCCTCCCTCTTTCCGTGCCAAGGCAAAGCCGAATGGTGTTTCCTGAATGACATTTCAATGGAAACCTACAGATACAGGTTGACAAAGAGATCAAGGGATACTGTAAGGCCAAGGCAGATGCCTTTTGCTTTTTGGGAGGTGTGGGTATCCCCGCTAATTACGCACCTGGACACTCCTGCGGTCCGCCTCCGCCTCCTCTCCTCCGCGCCGAGGGCCTTGGAAGCCCGGCGAGGCACGAAGCAGGAATTCTGCTTATTCCTCCCGTAAACAAAACGTGGCCCCCCCTCCTCTGCCAGCTCACTGTGCGGCGAGATAAGCGGACCTCCTATTGCTGAATTATGATCTTTCTTTCAGGCTTATGCCCCCAGGATCTATAGCAATCCCTCTAACAGCTTGAAAAATGGAAGCGTTTTCAAAGACGAGCTTGCTGGTACTGTGACTGACAGACTATGAAACCTTGTTGTTATTCGCTCTCTGAGAAAGGACCATTCGTTTGATTTCAGCTCGTCTTTTCATTGAATTGTTTCCCAAGCAGTTATTTAAGTGATGAGAGCAATTTTTTAATTGCAGGTTTAATTATAGGGAAAAGTCAATTATCTCATAGGTACAGCATTTTACATAACGAAGGAGCCAATTTAAAAACAACAACAACGACGACAGCAACTAAATTATGGCTTTCTCAAATATTTAAGTTCTTGAAATTTCATAGTGTGATTTTTTTTCAAGTAATCTTTGTTTGGTATGGCTATTAGAAATATTTATCATATTTATATCATACCAGGAGTTTATGATAAAAGTAGCAGCCGCTTCTCAGAAAAACATTTTGGATGCATTTAAATGATTTCTTAATAAATTTGCTGATCTCTAATGCCGGATCAAAGCTTCCACTGGTGTAAATCAAGCCAGCTGTGGTGAGGGCTGCGAAGGCCCCTTTATATCAGAGCAACATTTGGCCATTTTTGTCAGGCATATGTCTCAGGTTGGGTAAAATTTGCGGACAATAGGTGAGAATCCTGAAATGTCTGTCCAAACAAAAGTCACATTGACCCTTCACGTTAAAAATACAGTGCTTCACTGGAAGTTTTGCTTAAATAAATGTTGACCCCATATTTTGTGCAATATTGAACCATAAGTATATTCAGTTACAGCTTTTGATGTCGGTCTCACAGGGAAAATCCCAGTCATTTTTCAAAATTTTTTCCAGATCACTACTACAATAGCTGTCTGTTTTTCAATACAGTAAATATTTATAAGGAAAACTGCCTGTCCGAAATAATATACCAGCTGTCTGCTCCAACATCCCCCTAGTGATTCCATCTATTACTGTACTGCTGTTCTAGTCAATCACTCCAGTTTCTTGATTCAGCAAAGTCTTCAAAGTCTCTCATTCACGCAGCCGGATATGGAGAAACCTGTTGAGTTCACAGCAGATCCAATCCTAAGAGAAAAGGAAGAAAGAATGACCTCAGAAGACGTTTAATGCTAACAGAATAGAAAAAATGCCTTAAAAGCAATATCAGCACGAGAGCCGTGTTAGGCAATGAGGCACTGTCGGTGGCAACGCAGGGACAGACCGAGCAAATGTGTCTAATCTGCATCTGCCCAAACAGGAGCAGGAGGGGCCTTCTCCTCCCATGTCAACCACAAATGCAAGTACAGTTCGGCTATGGTCTTGAAGCAGTAATCCCTGATCGGTAATCACGCTGGGCATGCTCCTGCAGCCCTTTCCAGGCTGGGTGTAGAGCGGACCAGCAGTGGGATATAGTGTTCTGGAGACCCCACCAAGGTAGTGTTGGGCCTTTGCATCCCCTCGGGGCGAAACTCTCCGTGCCCCCTCTTCACGCAGGCCCACGAGGAAGGGGTGTACGTTGGTGCTTTCTAAAAGTGGGCAAGGTGGAACATTAGGTTTTCTTAAATTAGAGTGCAGAGGTTCACATTTAATATCAGCCTCTGAGTGCAATAATGTTCTCCTTCTCTCACAAAGAGATATATGTGCTGAGTTCAACCTGAGGTGCTAGAGAAAGGAGCCCAGACGTGGAGTGTCTTCAGTGCTGCTGTTTTCTGACCATAGCTGTTTAGAAGAAGGCTGGGTGCATTTCAGGGCTTATCACCTGGAATGCAGTACTTCACTGCCTATTTATGCATCTGTTTAACACCAGGATCTCTTAATAACCGTCAGACTTCTTGTTACATGGGCTCCCTAGGCAGCCCTGAAAAAGGAAACAAGATGGAGTCTGAAAGGTCTGAGCATGCTACCTTACGAAGACTGAAAACAAATATTCTTCAGTTTTTACACGGTTATCTTTACAGGGCAAATACGCACCTTCCAGCCACGCATTAAGCAACGTGCATAACAACTGTTACTTGCGGTTGTTTTCTCTCTCACACAAGACGGAACCTGTGTAGGCAATGCTATGGGCCAGGAAGGGTACATCCCCTGTGGCATGGGTTTTTTCAGTGAAAGCCACAAGGTTGGTCACCCTTGGCTTTTGATAAAAGAGATTAAACCACTCATTTTTTACCACTGCTTTCTTTCTGTTGCCATTGACCGTGAAGATCACGTAGAGCTCTTCTCTTAAGCTGTGTCATGTTCAGAGGAGTAGGTATGGTGTAAGTATGCGACTGATATACTGTATGAATCTTGGATTGATTTCAAGATCTGAATCACGGAGATTGCAGTAGTCACGGAGATTACAGTAGCCACAGAAATGAGATTTGGGAAGGCCACCTCTCCCATTGTTCTTGGGTTAGCACGTTTGATGGGGCTGCCATAGTTTGAATGTCTAAGCAAGAAGGATGATGTTTTGCCCACTAGAGATATCAGGGCATAGTGGATATTCTCTTTGGGTTTTTTGGAGTGAGTTTAGGGCTTCTAATAGTCTCTCTAAGCTATTTCCTTGAAGAAACGAACCTCAAGAAGGGCTAAAGTTGTCCTATTTATACCATATATATTTGAACAAAATGCAAAAAATGTCTTAAACTATAAAAATCTTTCCTTCAGAGCATGTCTGAAACTCTCTGCAGCAACTTTGGACTGCCTTGATAGTTCTGCCAGAGCTGATGGTAAAACATGGGAAATATAGTCAAACAGAAAGAATATAATTTCAACTGTGACAGCTAAATGTAGCTAGAAGTAGTATCTGAAAACAATTAGTATCCATATAATTGTATGTGTGCGTGGTGATCCACTGTGAGTGTTTTTGCCTGTGGAAATTCACACCAAAAATTGTCTCAAATTAATATTCTAATAAATTCTTGACTAAGAAGTACATATTATACACAGTATTGTCTTTAGTTGGACTTAAGAAGTCAAGTGTAAAGAATTTTACAAGTCTTTCAAAAGCTTCCCCTGATCCATTGAACTTAAAATAGATTAGTCTCAAGGGAAAGTCAACTTTCCAGACACTGCAATTACAGTGAATGATAGCAAGCCAGAGACATCCATTTAATGGAAACCTACAGACCAATACAGCTAACTACATAATTCTCTTTTTCTTCCTCCCTACACCAGGGATTCTGTCATGTGCTGCTGATCTGATCTACTCAATACCAACATCTCTGCCCAGTCCAAAAGTAAAAAAAATGAGTAGTAAGAGATATTTGGCATGCAGTGGGAAAATGTAAAATTACAGGTGATTGAAATTAGCCATTCACTCACTAGAGAGACAGACAACAGAACACTAGGAAGAGATATTTTACTCTGTTTCTGGAGGTACTCATCCAGATATTAATAAAACTGCTATGCAGAACATTGAGGACTCAACAGCATAACTTTCACAGGGCAACTTGCTGAAGAGAATAATTATATGCAAAGCATGTATTCCTCTATACAGCCTTTTAAGCAGTGGGATTAAAAGCGCTAAGAACAAGAAAGCTCCAAATATAAGCAATTCCAGGGGATAAACATAACGTTAAGAACTCCAAAGCCCACCTATGCAATGACTACGGCTCTGCAGCCCGGCTATTTTGTGCTATACTCCTTTCAGCTGTCAGAAAAGCATGGGTTTGGGCTTAGGCCTAAAGGAGCATGACTGCTACTTGGAAGAGATGTTAAAATAAGCCAGAAACTACTTACAGTGTAGGAAGCAACAGTGCTGGTTCAGTGAGCCATAGCCTGTCCTTTCAGCCAGTGTTGGTATATGGGAACTCATTAGCATTATGTTTTTGTTCAGCTGCAGCATAGCAGTAATGAAAAATGACGAAGGGAGGAGTGGAGGTGGTGTTGTCTGGGGGAATTCCCCAAACAGGAGGGAGATTCTGAAAGGCAAAACCTACTGTCTTACTGCAAACACCAGCTGCTGGCGAAGTTTCTTAGGCTATTGTGGGTAGATGTAATGTGGAGAGGTGCTGAGAGTGCTAAAATTATCCAGGAGTCAAAATTCGATTTTTGTTGGTTGGGGGACCACAGAATGGACATAGAGGAATCTTTGCCACCAGTTTCCCATTTGTCATGTCTGGTATAGCTTGGCCAAAGCTAGAACATCTAATTCAGATTGCCAAAGCATGTTGAGAAAGACATCACAACTGTATTTGGCTCAACACAGGGTTTTAAAATGAGCATAGAAAATGGCTTCCCTCAACAGTCTCAAGTGTGGCTCATTTTGGGGCCTTCTGTGTAGTTTTATACTTGTTTCACATCATGGTGTTTTTCACTTCTGTCCTGGTATTGGCTGGGATAGAGTCAGTTTTCTTTCTAGTTGTCCTGGTTTCAGCTGGGATAGAGTTAATTGTCTTCCCAGTAGCTGGTAGGGTGCTGTGTTTTGGGCTACTACGATCACCAACCATAGCTCGGCTTGAGGTGCCCACCGTTCCTCGCTCTGTCTCTGGACCACCTCTCCTCAGAACAGGGCACTAATCTGAACACAAGCAGCAAAGAAAGGGAACCAGAAATAATGTTCCTGTGCTTGGCTGTTGATTTTCAGGACTTGTGATATTACTAAGTTATTGAGTTTTATGTGACTGAATGGCTTAATGTATTGCCTTGCTTTTTACAATTTTGAGTGAGATATTTGTAGACAGGAAGAAATCTAATTACAATGCATCCTCCGCAGTCCTGAAAATCAACTGGGTGATTTGGCTGCCCAGAGTGAACACTGGATTTGTGGTACTAATAGGGGCATGTGTTACAGGCCCTGTGATACCTCCTTAATGATTTTAGATATTTTGGAAGCTGAGCTATTTTACCAGCATTTAAATTCAGATATTTAAGTTGGAGGTAAAAAAGGCTGATGTTTGAACTGCAACTGAACCATATATTTTCTCTTTCTTATAATAACCCTTAAATAAAAACTTTAAATTATCCATCACCACTTTGTGTTCCTTGAAGTATGCATTTAATGACAAACTTGTAATGCTACATAACAATCTACTGTATAGCTTATATCTAATGCATTTTCTTTTTCCTCAGAGCCACTAAATATCTTTTCTAAATCTTCCCAACCTATTTTCTTCCCCAACATATATCTTATCAATCTTTGATCCTAACAGTTTCTCACACCTCTGTTGCTTAATCAGAATCTGTCTGGATGAGGCAGTAGCATTGCTTCAAAGCTCTTTAATCATTGTATTGAAGTAATGCAATTACATGCCTGATGCATTAGAAATCTCACCTCTGGTCTCCATATTTGCAGCTCCTTTTGAGTCCTTTGTAGCTTTTTTTTTACCATCCTGGAGGCAGGATTTCCAGCCTCCACACGCTTATGTGTTAATGTTACTAAACAGAGCAGTACATAGAGAGATGTTTGCAGTAGAAAGAAGGAGGAGGAAGAATAAATAGTGGACTAGAAAATGAAATAAGTGTTGCTTTACTTTCTTAACTAAACGGAGTCACTATAGGTATAATTGAAAAGGGTTATGTGTTCAAGAAGGAACTTTTACTGTTCCAATACCGTACTCTCGAGGTTTGAAATCCAAGTGCTTAGTTATACATGTAAACTGCATAAAGTTATTGTTTCTTGCAATAATGAAACACTGAGCCCCTTGCATTTCAAAGGGAAAAGGCTCCAAGGGAGTTGAAGGTAACTCAAAGAGAAATATTCACAGGGATAAAATTTAATATAAAGTTACAAAGAAATAACATTCTTTTGTAAGCAAAGTGGATTCTGATAAGGGGCAGGTATAGGTTTTTCAGTATTCCTTCTGCTTGCGAGATGTGGTACCACTTTTCAGCATATTCTCAGCAGGGTTGGATCAATACAACCTTAATGACATCAGTGGAACAGCAATAACAATTTATGTTATCTGAGGATCTGCCCCTTCATATTTAATGCTTAACCTATTCAGTTTTGTCCTCAATTTGTAATGGTTACTATCCCCAAAGAGTATTTCACCATTCTGCTATGATCCATGCTTGCTTTAACCTGTTTTAAACCAAAATACATGAAACACTGGCAGGTATCTCTATAGAAAAAAATATTATGACCCTGTCACTCATAGACCAGTACTGACAAATGGATCAGCAAGGTCTAATTAGAAATGCAACACTGATGCAAACCAGATGCAGAATGATATGGGCACTCTATCAATGGGGGTTTAGCTGACATCCTGTTGTAAAGCTGATTGCCTGCTGATTTCCAAATTTCCTCAGAACTACATACTTTTTTCAAAAATTCTTTATTCTAAATTTAATTCTGAATAGCTAGGTAAAACTCAGATTAAAATTATTATTGCTATGATATTTGGTTATGGTTTAGTTTTAATGAAAAATGCCTTTTCAGTTCATGACATCAGTAATAAACATAACTTTGCTTTGGCTTTGTTCTGTGGACTTTGGTAAGGAAGACCTTTCAGTATTTTCAAGGGGATTTAATTAGGGACATTTCTGAGAGATTCAACGAGTAGTTGTTAAACATATGATATTTACAATTGGAGGTCTTCAATTAGAAACTGTTCCTTTTCTGGTTCCAGCTGTTTAGCCTAAAATATGAGAGGGAGGATTTTGGAAATCACGGAAACGTGTGAGGAGACTGAGAAGGTGTATGGCTGGGGGCCAAGGAAGAATAGCGGGGTCAGGATATTGAGAGGATGTAAAGTGAGCCTGAGGGAACCGAGGTCGGTGGGGGATGTAGTAGTAGAAGAAGTTGCAGGCGAAGGGGAGACATCAACAAGGTCAGACAGAAGGTGGTGGGTGCGTGCAATGGCTAGGGACACAGGGAACAGGTAACAGGAAGAAAAAACAAATGGAAAAATGACAATTATTTCCCCCATGTATGCTAACCATATCCTGTATAGACTTAACTCCCACACTCTAAGAAGTCCTTTTGCTTGGCTACCATCTGCAGCACATGAGCTCTGGTTGGGTCAGGCTTGTACAAAATATGCTGGGGTTTAACCTTTCTCCAGCAGACACTATGATTAGCCCAGTTTAAACTGGTGTTCAATAAAACAAATCATAAGCAGAAACTGCTGCCAATAGGGAGTTAATGTTGAAAGTATGCTTCAGTGGAGTCCAGCCAACAAAATACCCTTTTCCATACAAGAATTCATCACCTTTTGAAAACCCAAATGTTAGGGAAACTGGTAATGAATGGTTCAAGAGATGCAGCCAGTTCACAACTGAAATTTAATCCTTCCCTACTCTTTGCTGCTCTACTCAGCATATGCCCACCCATCCCAGCTTAAACGGTCCCAGAGTAAAGCTTGCAAAAAATGTATGCAAAGGTCAGAATAGCAAATTGGTATAAAAGGTCCACTGTGGGAATCAAGTATGACAGGTGATCAGTGTTAAGGAACAAAGAATGTACTGTAAAGGCATTGCCCTCTCTCCCTGCCCCAAATGGCCTTGAAATGCTCTAGCTCAATAAGAAAATCTAATAATGTTCTGCCTTATTAATAAACACACCATTTTTATATTTCAATAGATTTCATTAGGACACTAGATTTGGCTTTCCCAATGTTAGTGCAGGCTGCATATCAAATTGCTCCATATTTTTTGCCCATCCTGCAATGAAAAAGCAATGTTCAGCCTATTATAATAAGGGGACGAGGAAGGCAGAGGATGATGAAATTACCTTCTTTCATGTTAAACGTGTAGGTAAAGGGACCTTTTCCAAATCTGTTCTCTTCTGAGAGAGGATCTTCCAGATCTCCTAAGACTGAACATGTTTTATGCTGTTCTTCCCTGGACAGAAATCAGACAAATCAGAGCAGACTTTTTTTTTTTTTTTTTTTTTTTTAGTTAAAAGCAAATGCCTCTGGCCAGCAGTAATTGCATTTGCAGCTCTGAAGTCGCCTCTGGCTCTGTCATGCATCTAACTAAATATCCTTTTTCTCAGTGAATCACAGGGTTTCTTTGTTTTCAGCTAGTTACAAATGTCTTGTGCAATGCCTGTCCTGAAAAGCTATGAAAAATACTTCATACATTGTGAATAAGGATGGCAAATTTAACGCTCATGCAGCCAGGTGCAGACTGCCCACTTTATGCACCTCATTTAGGAAATGCAATCCATTTTTCTATTAATTGTTGCCAGGTGACTCTCTGTTTAGTCTTTACAGTCAATGGAGAGAAGGAGACACCTCATTTACACATCTTGACTTGCTCTTAATAGTGGACTCTACCCAAACCAGCTGGTTTTGGAGGTCATATATAGATTTTGGATTCATTTCTTGGAGTCATGAATCACAAAATTACAGAAAGCCCTTCCTGTTTGGGTCCCAGTTCTAACTTTAAATACTCAAGGAGACAGGATCCTGTGGTCATTCTGGCTGAAGCCTCCTGAGAGTTTGTCCTATCCTGCTGTGGAAGAGGTTGCTCTTCCCTGAACGTAGAGGGGCCCACAAACCAGCCATTTGGCCTGAAGGAAAATCGAGTGATTTCCTTGTGCTTGAACAGTTGTTGGGGCACTACCGAAATGAGGGATAGCTGCCCCAGATTTTGATTTCATGGGCCTCTAAGTCCCAAGAAGGAGATGCAGAAATGGTTCCACACCTCTGGAGGAAGAATGTTTCCTGGAATGAATTGCTTATCTGCGGTGTCCTTTCTGAACAAAGCAAAGGAACAAAACAACCTCTTAGCACCGACCACAAGCAGAAAACTGCTTTAAAAAAAAAAAAAACAAACAAAAAACAATTCTTTAACTGTGAATATCTGGAAAACTCTGATGGTCTGGAACTTCTCAAAACTTTCAGTCATTTAAGTAGACAAAACCATTCACTGAGCAGTATCCACGTAGTGTCACCCAGTAGCACATCATTGTCTTTTATGTGAAGAGTGAAGAGTGATTTACAGTAATTACATACAGTTGTCAGGAGAAAGAAAATTTAAGACTGTTGATATAAATTTAACCCATTTTCTCATTTGATAAAGAAGTCACCTCTGTTGAATAGGATTCAGTCTTCGACGCAGAGTTTTCATTTTGTATAAAAAAGATACTTAACGATCCAGCATGCCAGTTCTTAGAATTCATGATAGAGCATTTGTCAACTGCTTGATATAAATGACAGATGTTTATATGTAACAGAGCAGTGGAACAAATTTTGCTAAGAAGGGTATGAACCAGATGTTCACAATATTGGCTTTTTGAGAGGAAAATGTCTTTTTACATTGTCTATGACTCATGAGCCAAAAGAAAATGTATTTATCACAGGAACTCACACTTGAGACCTTATCCTTTCAGCAGCAACATAAAAATGATAAAGTATTGGGTATAAGAAAGTATCTAAACAGCACTTACATTTTACGAATACTTGTGGGACCATGGTATGAAATCCTTCACACTTCCTTTATCTGCATTATTTCAGATTTAAATCTAAGCAGAAAGGATTTAAAAACATTACTGCCTGTAACATCTGCTCAATTATTTTTAATCAATCATAATGAAATCTGAAGGATTTTGAGGAGTAAAAAAGATACAGTACTTTGTTTTTTCTTCAACTTTATTATCGTGTGCAGTGCAACTGAAGCATTTTAAATTGCCTGTGTCCCTCCAAGTGATACCTGCTTACTATGCTGAGAAAGAGTTAAAAGATTTCATTTTCCTTAGTCCATGTGGTACTTCTGGCAAAGTCTTCCTCCTCTGTTAATCGAAATGTGAATGGTAATCCAGAAGCTGCAGATTTTACCCCAATTAACACTCAGGGTAGCTTGAAAAACAACAACCAAACCCACTTTAATTTCAACTTGCAGAATGTTGGATTTAATCCCCTGCTTTATAGATTGAATTGGGGCCATAGAATAGGGAGAGGGTCCCTTGTTAAAATAGATTAATTCTTTGAAAGTATGCAAGAGTTGGATGGAATGGAAGAGAGTCCCCTTTGATAAACATTCAGCATTCAGTTCCTCATTAGTCTGTTAGGGTTATGCATTTTGAGAGTCAAATGAATGTTGTTGGGCTAGGGAGACTTATTAACAGATGTCCATGACAACCTCAAGACTGAGCATATTAGTCCAAGGCCAGCAGTGTATCTAAAAACATTCAGAAAATTGGCCGTATTTCGTGATCTTTTCACAATATTCTTTATGTCTTCTCTACACTCATTATATACTGTGTTGCTTATGGTCACATTCCACACCAAAAATAGGATTCTAAAACCTCTGAGAACACTTATTTTGGCAAAAACATTGATACGAAAGCTGAATTTGTCTTCCAGCACACTTGACATAAATGGAAAACATTTGTGTGTGCACTTAAGACAGCTTTCACAGGTGCTTAAAGGAATCTTAACCCCAAAATGGTGGCAAGACGAATCCATACTTTTTGAATCTTGTGTCCAAGGTTTAATAAGATAGATTAAAAAAAAAAAACAACAACCAGGAATGTCTTGTTAATTGCGACAATACCTTTTTTTATATAACTAAATACATCCTTCCTAGGATATATGATTATTTTAGTAAATTGATGCTACCCTGTAATGCTTAAGAAAAATCAGTGATGTAAATGCCAAGACAGAGTGCAGGCCCTTTATAATGTCCTTTCCAATCTGCAGGAAACAAAAATGAATTATTAGTGATGGTGATAGTCAATGTGATGAAAAACAATAAAAGAACAAGTTATAGCTCAACACTGTTCATTCAAATATTTAAGGTCCTTATGAAGTATAAGAAATGGGAAGAACATATGATTTTCTTAGATCACTTTCACTGCATGAGGTATTGGCACTGCACTTCACTGGAGTGCAAAAATGCCAGCAAAGCTATAAGTCAGGTATTTGTAGTTTATTTTATTAGTACTAGGCTGAACCACAAAATAGATAAAACAGTTTTATGGCTTACATCTGGTTGAATAATAAAACATATGGCTCTGGAGTAAAGCATGTGCAGCTGTAATTTACTGTAAATATCCAACTCAAGATAGCTATGGAGATAAAAAACTTACGGCATGCACTCAGGGTTTATCCCACTATCCATCACTACTTGAATATTTATGATACTCCGACATTTGTGGTTTATATGTTAATTAACCACTTTTTAGGAGTTTTCTTTAGGGCATTCTCTTCTATGTACAACAGATATGAGTTCACAAGGAACGGACACTACTGGACTAATTTTTTTCTCCTAATATATCTGTTTAGCAAGTCCTTAATTACAGAGTGATTAGAATAATGGAGCTACTATTGATATTGTAAGACATTTTCCAATATAGACTAAAACGTGACATCTTTCTCATGCTTTTTTTAAATGCTTTCCTTAATCAGATTTTCTATGAACATGGGCAAAGAGTTTCTTCTCTTGTTTTTATTTTTTTGGGTAGTTCTGATAATAATAGGAGATTAAATAAATCAAGCTTTCTTTCTTTGGGGGTAATACAACTAAAAGTGGTATTCTGAATTTTTTTTTAATGTTTTGCATTCACAAATCTAGAATACTGAAGGAAAGCTTTTTGGACCCTTTTATATAATACTGTGGAGTTAAACTGATAGGTAGGGTTTTTTGTCAAACCTAAGCATAAAAGTTTGGATTGGTGTTTCCGTAATAATATGATCAATTACGTGGGGTGCGCCTGAATTATTCCATCAGCTTGAGTTCTAGACAGACTGTGAGATCAAAACTCAGTTCTGAATTTGACATCTTAGATTCAGAATTTAGTTCTGTGACTTTGGACAGGGACCTATGTCACAACTGAAATTAGAGAGGACCTTATTCCTGCTTCCAATCTGGATGTGGCCAAAGGGGATGAAACCAGGGATAATTAATACAACCACTCTGTAAGGATTGTAGTAAAATGTGGCACCAGGTCTTGAAATTTGTGTTGACATTGATCAGCTTTGATGCTAAAAGCTAGTCTGAACCCCAGTTAGCGCTGAACCTAGAAGATGACTTTATTACTGCACATATTGTCAGATATGGTTTGTGTTCCTTACCACCTGACAGTCCAGACCCTGAGACAGTGCCCTGCTACTGTTGTTGCGTTGACATCTAATAGGTATTTCTTGCTTTACTCTGAGAAAGTGCAAACAACCTTGCAAGCTCTTCTCTGCCTGCTGAACACATTCATTTTCTAACCATGTTTGTGTTGGAACATATATCTGTCAGAAAAGGTACTGTGGCCTTAACCCCCCCCACAGGCCTTCGACACAAAAGCCAGGTGGTTCATGGCAGATGGTATTCTCTGAAAGACAGTGCAAAACCCAAATCATTTACCTTCTTCCTGGAAAGATAGGAAAAGATGGGACCAAAGTACTCCCTGCTGCACTTTTCTCAGTTCACTGTCCCCTCCCAGGGGCCTCTGTCAGACCTTTGCCGTGCATTTAAGTCTCCTTTCAAATCGTTGAAGGATCCCCTTGAAGGATTTCTGCTAGCGGAGAGTATCTCTTGCAGGTACGTGTCATACCTGAGAATAAAGGACTGCCATACACATGTAGATGGACCTCTTCTCCTGCTCTTTCCTCTAATGGAAATTGTTTTCCCCATTTTCCATACCCTTGTGTGAGAGATGCCATGGCATTGAGTGGGGAACTGAATTCGACAGTTTCCACCTTTCCCGACGCAGTTGTGAGTGGTGAGATCTTCTGAAGGTTTCCTCCATGTACAAGATTTTTGGTTGGGAATACAGTTCTGCCTATGGAAACTGAGTTTGCTGATCCATTTGTGAAATGCAAGTGTCAGAAGGAATGTCGGTGAGTGAAGCAGTGAAACGAATTGCAAGAGAAGGCTCGGACAACTGAAAGATGAAACCCTGTATTTATCCAAAGAAGATTCCTGTAGTCACAATGAATCAAGGATGCAAATGCCACCTCTTAGTCTGTCTGAAAAACGGTACAAGGGTATGTGATTGCTCCTGCAGAGAAAAAAACCAAAGAGAAATCAGAAGTGTTTATGAGACCTGGAGATACTGGGTCTGCCACTGTAACTTATTTTTCCTTTTCCTGCTCTGCTAAGTGTTTGGCCCAAGACCTTACTCCAATCAAAAGCAGTGTGGCTTTGATCCATACCTGGGGGATAGTTCATTATACAGTGCTGTCTTTCGGAGCTGTCTCTGAAAAGCAGTTGCACTCTTCAGGCAATGCAAAACGCAGTGCTGACCCTTCAAGTCAGGCAAAGGGTAATAAGAAATACATACTTCTAGAGGAATCCCAGCTGTATAACCAAGGACTAGTTGCCTGCCTGTTTTGAAGGACATTTAACCATATCGTCTATGAAGTCTAATCAATTTGTGTCCTGGCTATTTCATGTATCGGTTCTTCGCTTCTGTTACTCTAAGGGGTTTGCAACATCCTACATTTTAGATGGACTGTGATTTAGCTGAGGATATACTTATGCTTGGCTCCAGAGAGTTGCAAGAAGCTGTGTAAGAAATGCTTGGTTTAGCTTTAGATTCTCCTATGCACCGATGTATTCTTTTGAGTTAGCAATGGGGCTGAAGGTGTTACTATGCAAGATTTTTTTTTTGTTGCTGAGTGTCTAAGTCCTGATGCAAATATTCTTCTGTTTCAAAAGTGATTGTTTTTAATTCGGTGGTGTGTCTGGCCAGAGAAGCGATGGGCTCATTTCAGGGTTTACGACATTGCTATTGCTATTTTTCTTCAGCAGCTGGGGGGAGCAAGAGAGCCGGATTCTCCACCTGGCCCCATATTAGAATTCTCACCCCAATCATTTGCTGTAAAAGAAAATAAGGATATCAAGAGGATGAAAATTAATCAAACAAAGAAGAAAGACTTAAAAAAAAAAATCACTGAGAGGCTTATCTTAAAGCAATTTCACAAGAAAATAAGATCAAAACCAAAGCAAATTGCATGCAACCTATGAACCCAGAAAAGCAACAATTACACAACAAGAGACTACACAAAAGACTATGCCCTATCATTAACTCTTCTTACTCAGCTACATACTCAGTCACTAATTATGATGGAGTCGCGGACAGAAAACAGATTGATCAATGCAAAATCTCTTTCTTTGAAGACGAAGGAAAAAAACCCACAAACCCAAACCAAACAATAAAAAACCCCCTTATCAATAAAATTTCTGCCAGGATACAGAAACAAATGAAATGCAAATTTAACAAATTAACCATGTGATTAACACACAGTAGGATTACTTCAGGCATTTTGCTTTGCTTCTTGCCAGGATGTAATCCTACTGAGAGTTATTGCTGCCTCAACATTTCCACAGTGGTATCATAAAAAGAATTCAGTGATATTATAGAATCTGCAGCCCCCTACTTTCAAAGCTGTAGTTTGAAACAAATCTGTGTTTTAAACATTAAGGCACTTTTACTACTACTTGTTATATACCTTAAAGGGGAGAAGAAAAAAATAGGCAGTCTTCTGGAGCTGATTGTGGGCTTGAATTTGACATCACTTTCATTCTGTTCCTTTTGAAAGCTGTTTTTGAGGCAGTGTTTGGCTCAACCTCCTCAGAATGATAAAAGCCTTCCATCAGTATTGATGGGTCTGTAGGTTGGGATGCTAAAGCTTAAATGATGTAAAACGAAGGCTATATACCCAAAGTGTATACAGAATCCAATATTAAACCAAAAATTCCCTCCTTGATGCATGCAGTTGTGCCCAGTATTAAATAATACACCTTTTGATTCCTTTAATTTGTGGGAAGAAGAGAAGTCTTCAGTGTGCATCTCAGATTTTGGGAAACAGAAATTCATCTCCCTCCTTTGTGACTCCAGACATTTAAAAAGAGTTTGCCATGGTTTAATACCAGGAAGCAACTGAGGACCATGCAGCCACTTGGTTACTCCTCCCCAGTGGGATGGGGGAGAGAATTGGGAAGGGTAAAAGTGAGAAAACTCATGGGTTGAGATAAAAACAGTGTAATAAGTAATGCAAAAGCTGTGCACGCAAGCAAAGCAAAACCAGGA
>JAVJGG010000008.1:1097961-1138736 GCA_035590195.1 Aviceda cuculoides
TGGGTGAGCCCTGCTCAGCAACAGCTACAACACCCCTGGGTTATCAGCACTGTTTTCAGCACAAATCCAAAACACAGCCTCATACCAGCTACTGTGAAGAAAATTAACTCTACCCCAAGCCAAAACCAGCAGAGGGTTGAACAGCGATCTATATTTAAATCGATGTCACCAATGCCATTTAATCACATACAGGCTTATTATTTTCAAATAAATGAACAATGGGTTTTATTAGTAATAGACTCTTACACTACCTTTTTTTTTTTCTTACTTCAGTCAGATGTAGGTTTGTGTCCTAGAAGTTTACATCTTTAGTGCCACTTCACAGGAGGCTTCATATCTTTTTTCAGCTTTTCCCTACATAACGTCCAGTTATTAGGTTTTATGTGAGTGAAGTGATTTTCACTCTGAATGCATATTAAAGAGAACACATGTTTTCATTTTATGGACCTGTAGCACTGAATCTTTACTAAAAGAGAATAAAATACTTATGAAATGTTGTTACAGAGAGTGCACAGAAAAAGCAGTCTGTGTCTTATTGCCAATTCCTTTGAGCAGTTATGTTCCTACTCCCATGAAAGTATTGATACGCATGAATTTTCCCTCATCAGAGTTACACTAAAAATTGCGGCTACATCGATAATCAGTATATATCCACATCGATAATCAGTATATATCCTCGATATAGATGGAAAGAGGAGAAAAGACCACACTCGCAGCCATGGTGAAGTATTGCAGCATACGACAGCTAGAGAGGGGTTCTTGTACCCGCAGCTGAGGCAGGCTGCTGCCTGCGCGGTGTGATTCAGCACAAGGAGACGGCTCCCATGCACCATTTTGGCTTCTTCTGTGGTAGAAGTGAATTAAACATGTCTGGGACTGGTCTCTGGCCAGCTGACAGGGAACAGCTAATGCCGATGCTATTAAACTCTCTCTCCTGCTAGGAATGGTCCCTGGCCAGTGCTAACTCCTGAGCCATGCCCAAGAGTTGCTTGGGAGGATACTAATTGGCACAGGCCAAAAACATCCCACAGGCTGCTGTGACTCCGGTACTCACTTAACAGTCCTTACAGTTGATTTTCAGTGCCTAGGTATGTCTCTTGGTATGTGTCCTGGGACAGTTGATTTTATGAGTGGGAACATAGCCTAAACTCTGAACACAGGAAAGGAATGGGCTGGTGTCTTGACATTCAACCTTGAGTTTATTAGGTGAAAATCTCTTATGTTTATTTCTTATCTATGAAATGAACAAAAACATTTCTGTACTCCACAGGGTATCAGGCGAAAAAACATCGTAAAGGCTAGGCATGATATGGTAGTGAGACCTGTGATTTCTGCAATTAGAGAGAATAACTGCATCCCTTCCTGTCCCACACTGTTTGTTCCAGTCCAAAAGTTGCAGGGAATGAAGCAGAGTAAAGTAGGATAACAGGCTGCCAGCTCCAAGTATTCCTTTGCCATCTGGGGAAATGTGACAATTTTTCAGCTCTGCCTTCTCTACCAGATTGTGGTTACTGTTTTGGATCAATATGTGTAATATAGAAAAACATGCCCTGCCTTTTCCCCATACTGAAAAGCTAACATTTTATTAGTCCTACAATTCTTTTAATATAATTTGTAAAGGAAAATTCTACTCTTTTTAATAATCAGCCAGCCTAAATTCCAGCCTGGAATGCAGTCTCATAGCCAAGGCACAAGTATAAAACCACTGAGAAGGAGGGAAGAGATTTACAATGGAAATTCTGACAATCACTTTGCAATAATAGGGCTTGGAGACACCTGCTTTAATCAAGATGGTGTGAATATTTAAAGTGGTCTATTTCTTGATTTTCAGTTCAGCTGATAAAATCATAATTTCCAGTGAAATAATTTTTTTCTTAGGGATGCATGAGAAAGAGAGAACATGAAAAATCCTAATTTTCTATTCACTTGGTAGAAATAAATTATAGCTTCTTTAACCCTCTTGATTCAAGGGCTGGCAGAAGGAGCTGAAGGAATTACTTCTGGTTAGGAGTTGGTTTTTTTAAGTGATAGTGCAGTGTAGAAATATGGCTGGTTTGGGATGACAGTAACTTGGGTAGTATGATAATGGCATGGTTTGTCTGTGATGTGGGAATGATTTACTAAACTTTCTTTGGATTTGGTAGCCCCTGGTGTGTTGTAAATAACACAGAGTAATTTGGGCTTCTAAAGAAAGACAGTTGTTGACTGGGGAAGCTGACTCACACTACTTTGGACTTTATTTCCATCAGTAGTGGAGTGGTCTTACTGATTTTCAGGTGCCGTGTGCTGATTCTTGCTGTGCTGAATGAAGATATGTTACTAAGGGTAACATATCCATAAGAATCCACAAGGACAGGGGTACCTTTTCAAACACTGAGTTATATCTTCATGCAGGGTAGATTAGGAAGCTCCACTTGCATCCACAGTGCTGTGTCACTTAGTTCAGCTGAGGATTGTCTTCAGCATTGCAAAATAGTTGACTTATTTAGTGAGCTGTTACAGAGAGATATATGACTGACAAAAATGTGAAGACTGAATGCATTGTGAAGTACATCTCATGCCCTGTGAAGAAAATAGGGAAAAATGTATGACTAGGATAAAGGGTGATGAAGCAAAAATAAGACCCCGTAGAGAGTTAAAGCTATCTAACGTACCAACACCATCAATAGGATAGGATGTAAACCATAATCATAATTATAATATCAAAAGATTAAAGTGCAAAGAGTATAGAGCAAAGGGAATGACACTTTAGCTGTCTTGGTAGCTTAAAATTTAGATTTTTTTCAGTAGTACCCTGTTTTAGTGCTCTGGTGCATTCTTTATTTCTCTAGTCTCTTGGTGAATTAGCATAAATATGGAAAGACCCACTGGTGTCCAACTTTCAAGTTTATCTGAGCTTTAATATAAATTATAATGTTATAATATTGAGCGAAGTGGCTTTTTAGCTGCTTTTTCCCAATTCATTCCCAGTTGCTTTGCTGGCTAGTATCTATTATTTAGATAATAATGTACAGTTCCAAGAAATAACATGCAATCTCTACTGGATGGAAAAGTAATTACTTTTTGACTATGGCCTAATTGTACTGTTCAGTTCTGCCCTGCTTTATTTGATCTGATTTGACCTTCTTATTCTGTGACCATAGAAACAACTTGAAACACATGAGGCACAGTTAAGGATGTCTTTCTTTAATTCCCTCTGTTGCTTTCTTGCTATTATTCCACTAGATTTTCCTCCTGTTCAGGTCTTCAAGTTTCTTGCCAGGGTTTGAAGTTACCTTTCTTATAGTGGCTTTTATCTTTCCCCATGTTTTTCCTTACTCGGTGGCTCTTGACTCTTTAATTGGTGCAAACATAACTCTTCCAAACAACGATGGTCAATGACCATTAACTCTTCTTCGATGCCGCAAACTGTCATTCTAAACATTCTTTTCTGCTTTGATATTTGCAAGTAATACTTGTTATCTAGATAAACAATAATGACTTGTCTGTCCTAGACTTGGCTCAGCTTCATGGTTTAGCTAAGAACTTGGATTTAAGAGGAAATTTGATAGTGACATAAGCTGACAAATGTGCAAACTCTTTGGACGACAGAAGTAGACTTCAAGATGGTCATGAAAAACTGTGAAAAAAAATTCGTGAAGTAAAACCATTATAGATAAGCAAAAAGTGCTATGCCGAGGAAGAGGAAAAAACCCAGGAAAAAAAAAAAGAACAAATATGAAAAAGGGATTAAATAGGTGGTGATTAATATACAAAAAAAGAAGGCAGGAGACTACCTTGGATCATTTCTATTGTACCTTAATAAGACTTAGTAACATTTATGTCTATACTACTGCAGTCAGGAGAAATTCCATGGGTTCTGGTTTATATGCCAGCCACCTGCAAAGCCACATTAGGATGGAACCCACAGGCACACAAGCATCTACCTCCCAGGAGCTCTGGCTCCATCCACAGAAAGTGTGTTTGTGCCACACTGCTCTTTGAAGAATGATGACGGCAGGACCCTGTCGTACAGCAAGCACTCATCGAATACAAAATCTTGAAGCTCTGTTGTGTGGATACTGCAAAAGAAGAAAGGAAATCCTGTTCAGGAATATACTGATTGGAGTACTGTATGCATGAAAGGGGAGGTAATTTTTTACTTCCCATTAGTATTTAAGTTTCATCAGCCCAAGCTTCACCTTCATATGCAGCTATCACACTTCAAGAAAAAGTGGTGAGAGTCCACAAGAGGTTAGATAGATGTGCTGTGATGATGGGGATTGGTTTTTCTTAGTCTAAAATAGGAAAGACTAAGGAGGGACATGATTACATTGTCTTCTAATGTGTAAAAAATGCTGTAAAGAGGGTGGTGATTAATTGCCCACAATCACCCACTGATGGAAAGATGTGAAACATGTTCACCATTTCTGAGGGAAAAGAATGGCTACAAGAACCAAAAGAGGCTGGAATAGGCTTCCTAGAGAGACCCTGGACTCTAGTGCATAAGGTTTATGACAACACACACCATCATGTAGATCTTGCCCCACTACAGCTGGATGTACTAACAAAGTCTCTCCCAGCTCAATAAATGAAGAAAGTGACAGTATGAGACAACACCGAGATATTGTATTACTTGGCACTAGGACTGCATTACATTATTTGTCTTCCAGGCAAGAAGACAATACAGTGTCTGGAGCAGTGGTTTTATGGATGTTTCTGACCAAAGCATTACGGAAAAGCAGTGATGGGAAGGACCTCAAAGTACCCTTTGCTCCAGCCCTTTAAACTGGAGGAGATTCAAATACCTCTGCTGCTTCAGGACTGGTGTGGTGCACTGTAATTCCAGATTGATTCATTCTTAGTGTTGAATTTGAACATCATTGTAACTTCCTTTTGCTGCTATTTTGTTCTTCAATAAAAAAAACACCTTTATTTAAATTTAAGAATAACTTACACCTCTGGGGAAGCTACGTTACTATAGTAATAATTAACCTTGGGCCTGCACTTCTGATTTTTTTCATAACTTCAGTAAAAATATTTCAAAGGATGTAATTTTGACACAATTTTTTGACACCCCCCAATAAAAGGTATATTATTTTAGGGAAATTTTTTGGAAACTTTATGAAATATTTTGGCCAGATATTTTGCTAGTAGAAAAAATTTGAAATGAGAAATTTCTGCTCAAAAGACAGTAAAATCACAGAAGCTTTTTATTAAAATTATGTTCTCTTTGTCACACTGCACTTTTTTCTGTTTCTGCAATAATTTATGTTGTTGTAAATATGTTTAATATGTTTATATTGTTTCATGTTTTACATATTAATATGTTAATATTGTTTCATGTTTAATATGAAAGTCCATCAAGTTTAGTGCCTAGATTGTACCACCACAATGACTGAAGATCATGAAAGTAAAATCTTTTAAACTTATCAAAAAGCAAAGGTAATGTGCCCTCCAGGATCTGCTGGTAGTACTTGAACACTGTGTTAAAGGATTTGATTTTATGAGTATGTCTGTGAGATAAATGAGGATATGGATTTATACCAAGTTACTCTGAAGAAGCTGCCTTTGCATGCACCCTTCCCCTAAGCAAAAGGAAAAGTGGTTTACTGCAATCATCATCAGCAGCAACTTTCCTTATATTTATCATGGCCTGTGAATGTTTAGAAGGGCTGTTTTCAGACAATTCCTGCCCCCAAACCCATACTATAAATGCATACTCTGGCTTGGTTTGCAATAAACTCTTTATGTAAATATGCTTTAAGAAAAGCAGTTTATCTATAGGGAGCATCTCTGAGTTAAACCGGTGGAGCAATAGCACTGTTTTTGATGCTGTTGAGAGTCCTTGGTGCTTTTCGCCATTAAAGTATAGAGCGGTGTTCTTTGGAGAAGTGGCGTGTGTTTGTGTGTGTGTTTGTGCCTGTGTGAGAGAGACAGAAACACAGAAAAAGAGAGAAAGAGCAAGAAAGAGGGAGAAAGAAAGAAAAAGCAAAAGAGAGAAAGAAGGAAAGAGAGAGACAAAGAAGGAAATGAAAGAGAGAAAGAAAAGGAAAAAGAAAGAAAAAAGGAAGGAAAGAAGGGAAGAAAAATTGGAGAAGGAAAGAGAAAGTAAGCAAAAAAGGAACAAGAGAAAAAAGAAACCCTGGTGTTTACCAATGTTTCACAGGTCTGATGGTTCCAGCAGTGCTATTAGAACCCACACCAAGAGCTGTTTTGGGTCCTGGGGCAAACAGGCTCTTCTCCCCCTCCCTCCTCACCTGCAGAAGTACCTGGGTGGTCCCGAACGCCGCTCCTCTCTCCCCGGTGCCCTCCGCCCTCCCTCCTTGCACTGTAGCACAGAAACCTTAAATACGGAGCAGCGGCGGCTGCCAAGAACCGAGCGAGGCCGAGCCAAGCAGAGGAGAGGGCTGCAGCCGGAGGAGGAGTGGCGTCCCCCCGGGCCCCCGTTCCCCCCCCAACGGGGAACCCCCCCGGCATCGTTCAGCCCCCCGCAGCCCCGCCGCGCCTCGCCTTGGCTGGCCCTATGCGGCCATTCGGTCTCTACCCTTCACCAGCGTGTTCGGAGAGGGCCTGACGTTCCCGCCGTGCTCGCGGCGGGCCTGGAGATAAGGGCTTGGTCTAATTAGCGTGGCTTCATCACAGGCTGTTGGGTGTCCGCCTGGGCCAGGGCACGGCCCACCCGTGTTTCACCAGCGCTGCTGCCTGGGAGCAGGCCGCCCGGTGAAATCACCGAGCGTTTCTCTTTCTTCCCCACTTTCCGTCTTTGGTAGGAAACAAGATGGCGCCCCTCCCGGCTTCATACAGGTGTTCCAGGATGGAATCCCCTCTCCCCTGGAGACTGCGTTCTTAAACTCGAGAGTGAATTTTTAAATCCACAGAGATCCGTTAGGCTGGAGGAGGTTTCGCACTGTCACATTTTAGTAAGTTGCAAATAAAGATTTATGTGAGTGAAGAAAAGCCGTTTTGTTCAGTGAGGTTTCATTATACTGCAAAAACACCGATCATGATAGCGCCATTAGCCTAGTCACACTGGAAAAGCTTGAGAATTGTGCCTGCGAGGGAGAACGCTGAAAACACCCTCCTACTTTTCCTAAAGCATGAAGGGTATATTGATTTGTTTTTTTAAATGAAACTCTGCCATATTCTACAAAACATACACTTCTCCAAGACAAGATGTTAATCTATACCTAATACATGTATAAGGTTAAATATGGCGTGAGAGGCAATAGAGATTACTGCAGTTCTCTGGTTCACTGCTTTAAGGGAGGGAAACCTAGCACAAATCTAATTTTACAAGGAAATTGCTGAAAGAATGGATGTAATAGAATGGATATAACAGAACAAGGTATTTAAAAATTCTATGCTCAGATGGATAATAAGCACTTCAAATTTGTATCTGGCCACTGAGAAATGTGCACTTACTCCAAAGCAACTCCTGCTCTTTAACAGTCACTAGCCAGAGCATTTAATATCTGGCAATTTGATTTTTAGTATTAAGGTGACTTTGGTTTGAATATATATAATACTGAATGATCTAACAGAATTTTTTAAAATAAAACTCTGTGTATTTCTGACTTGAAAGAAAGCAAATACTAGACTTTTCCTGAGCTGTATTAGAATAATCATCTTTTGAGGATGGTGAAGAAAATACCTTAATACCCAAACAGTATGGCTGAAAAGCAAATAATCATACTTTCTGGCAAGCCAGATATAAAATGAAAGACAAAACAGATTTCTATTGCACTGTGTCTCAAGGATTTTTACAAGCCCAACAGAGGGCTGATTTGTTGTTTAAAGCACAAGCTGACAATCATAACCAAAAGGGGAAAAGGCAGCTCATTTGCTTTGCTGAGAAGATCAGCATTTAGCATAACATGAGAAGAAAAGTTGCTAAATGGTTAAAAGTAATCCGTGGCGCACTGGGTCCAGGTTAACAAGTAAGCTTGTGCCTGTCGACCTGACCTGAACTGGTGCTTGAGGGTGAGTCAGCTGTTGCTTGAGGGGTGACTTGACCAAACATGACAGTAAAACCCGAGATTTCAAAGAGGCACAAAGGCCAGCGGTCCCCCAGTGCTGCTGCTGTTCGATTCAGTGGCAAAACTCCCGCCGACAGGAGGCCTGGCGTGTGCGGGACGAGGCGGTGACGAAAGGACCCACCCTTTGCAATTTCAGGACAGACGTTTGCTATGTAGCAGAAGTTTGAGGTGCTAGTTGAATTGTCGCAGAGGGATTTGAATTCACTAGCTGAAAAAAAATGATAGATGTATTAAGTTGTTTTGCACGCTGTGACAGATTAAGGGTAATCTTTTGAAAAGCTCCTACATCTTATTTTCAAGAGAGTCACCGAGGTGTTTAAAGGGGCTTTGGATCAGTGCCTCAGTTAACTGGTGTCTGATTTTCCCTGTCAGTTGCTCCAACAGAGTCATATGGTATTCTGCAAGCTGTCTTGCTGTTCCTTGAGGAATCGCTTTCTGACTCTCATCTTAGCAGCTATGCATAATAGGGGAGGATTGTACTCTGCACCCTGGGGGCTAAACTGTGGCGTTTGTGCCGCTAGTCTGTGCAAGTGGTGCTAAGTCAGTATGGTCTACAACAGGTCCTCTTAGGCCACGTGAGATAGCAGGGGTCTGCAAGTCCTGAGGTTGGAGCAGGAGCTCCCGCAGCGTGCCAGCCCCCTTGCAGGAAACGTAGTGGACGCCGCGTTAACAACAAAGTCATGGCAGCGCTCCTTCTCTGCTCCTCGTCTTCCTTACGGCCCCTCCTTCATTGGCTTGTTCAGGTGTCTTCAGAGAAATGCAAAGGTATTCTGCAAGAATAACATATGCAATGAAACTGTGTAAAGCAGTTTTTCACAGGCTAGCATGCACAGAAGGCAGATGGAATAAATAAGTGTTAGGCTAAGCACTTGCGTGCTCATCACCCTGATGAACGAGACAAGCAAAAAGCTGCTGCTGCCTGGACCAGTGTTCGCCAGGAAGGGGTAGGGTTGGCCCTCACGGCTCTCCCAGAGGCCCCACGGCACCCAGGAGGTGCCACACTGTCTCCAGCGATGACACTGACAGTTCAGCTTGAGATTCCTGCCTGGGACCTCACCGCCCTAACGCCCCCCACACCTGGCTTTGTCCTTTCCTGTCCGTGCTTGTGTTTTCCCTCCCGAATCCTTGAGTTATAGAAGGTCCCACCTAAGCAGTCTCAACTTTGTAATTTTGGCTTTTCTCTTCTCTGTACAGTCATTCTCACAGCTCTTTCTCAGCAGAACAAGCCCAGGTCGGGGCAGGGGAAAGCTTGCTGTAGGAGCTACAGACTAGAGCATAAACCCTAGAGCACAGAAAACAGAAACTGCTGCAAAACCAGAAGCTGCTGCAGTGGGATAAGTGTACCAAAAGGGTGGAGATCCTAGCAATTTTTCTGCTTCTACGCTTCTGCATGCATTATACCACATTCTTGGGATCTCTTTTTTAGTGCCAGCCTTTATTTTGACCATTGTCCTCAGACGGCAAAGACAAATTCTTATTTCTGTTCATTTGTAAAAGTATACCAAAGGTGTGCTTTCCAAACAGGGTTGAAATTGAGTGGGTAGCAGCTCCCTGCTCCATATTCTAAGCATTGTTTCCAATTATATTCCCCCCGCAAACACTCTCCCAAGGTCATACCTCAACTGTTTGCCCATAGTTTTCTGAGTGTTTATATTTCTGGCTCTGAGCATAACTCAAACAGCACCACCAATCCTATCTAAAAAACCCTTTCTTGGTCTAGAGTTCACCCCAATTTACTACAGGCCAGCCGATTTGTGGTAACTCGCACGGCTAATGTGATATAATTCATATTAGCACAGCTGTCGGTGAAAGAGGAGAAATCAACCTATGTCAGTGCAAAGCGGCTGACCAAAGTCATATTTGTATTAGGGGTTAAAAATACATACCTGGACTGTTACCGGAGATTCACCAATGTCTGTAATTTTTTTATCCAAACCAGTTTTTTAATGTGCTTATATTTTTAGCTACTTACCAACCTCTATGTTGAGTGGCACTACCCAAATCTTCAGCTTTACTCTAGAGTCATAATTCCTTCCACAGTTTTCACGTGTGAAAAGTAGCCATCTTTGTCAACATTTTGCTTTATCTAAGCCTAAATTATCAGGCTTAGTTATCAGTACTAACTGTACTTATGCAGATAGAAAGATTGAATCACAGAGGTAATGGCTTGTGCAACTTATATACAATTTACTGTGGACAGTATAAGTAAAATCAGATCCGTATAAAGCACATATTAATGCACTTGTTATGCGTGCTGTCAAAATTTTTTTTGAAGACAGACTTTCTGAAGCAGTCTTTGCATTGCGGATGAAAATGTGATATGCAAGCCTGCTGAAAAGAAGAGCACAAGAGTGCAAAAGAATTCATTATATCTATTGAGAGGAAGGGAATAAACTGAAATAAAAAGCATACCACTGACGCTTCTCATGACAGGCAATCAGATAGGGAGGCTGAGTCCATCTGAAACTTCTAGGTGCCTCAGGAATTGAGCCAGCGCAATTCTCTACAGGTCAGCAGGGGATAATAAGAAAATCTGTCAAAGTTGAGGGAAGAGTCAACTTTCTAGACCACTAACCTGATCTGAGCAGAGTCAAGAGACAAAGAGTTCAAAAGGTTAATGCTGCTATGCTTATTTAAGTGAACATTAACACTGTTGTGAGAGAACAGATGGAGAAGAACTGGGGGAATTATTTGACTGGTTGGGTTGATAAAACAGTGAACAGGACGACAGACATCTCATGCGAAGAAGCTTGTCACAGTGAAAGTGTAAGCTGAGGTCTTCTTTTACTTACAAGCAGTTTGAATCAATGGCCTCCCAATCATCACAATTATGTGCTCCTATTTAAGAAATCAGTGGGGAAACATCTGGGTTGTACATAACATTCACCATCATGTCTTTCGCCAGATAAATTAACAGCTTTGTTTTGCAGTGGCTGTAGAAAGAGACAAAAACGTTGGAGCACAATGGCGCCTACCATTTTTCTGTCAAGATGGAGCCACTATTAAGGATGCTACTATCAGTGATGATCAATGCGAAGCAGACATATTTACTGGGAGTCTGTTTGAACACAATACAAGGGAACAAACGGCAAGGTGGGGCCATTTTGTGGATAGATTACAACCTATTGCTCATGACCTGCCTTTATTGCATCCCTTTCTTTCCATCTGAAGAGAAGAGAAACCCAAATAACAGCGGGTTCTGTTGCTCTGATGACAGCTTGAGAAAAAGTAATAAGGAATTCCTACAGCTATAAAAACAGAGTGAGGAAAGGGAGCCAAGTTACCCTTGGAGCTGTCACTCTTTGCAAGGCTCTTTTCTTTTCACTTACTTTTGTATAATACTTTATGGCTAAACAGCTATTTTTGTAGCCAGATGAGGACATAACTCATTCTTTGAGGAGTCCTGGAGAATCAGCAAAGAATTTCTGGTAAACCTTCAGATGGCAAATGTTTTTTCTTGTTTGCTTTGATACTGTGTATCTCGAATTTTCAGGCATCTGAAATTATGGATTACCTCATGCTTATTGGGTCTGTTGTTTGGGCTTGAGCTATGTCCAATTTGAACAAACAATGAATCCCCAAAAGTGTTTTAACATAATTTATTTTTTGTAATCATTTGTCTTTCAAATACAGGGCAACAACCTGAAAAGTACTACACCAGAATATGTGAACTGGTTTGGAAAGCACAACTATTTCATAGTCTTCATTCCTTTACATCCAATTTTTACTTTTTGTTTTCTTTTCCATAACGCAGGAAAAGCCAGAACTGGTTGAATATTGTACAACAGTATTCATGAACGTTTGCAGGAATTTGAAATAGCTGTTTGATCTATCCATATCAAGGCCCCTTGTTATCTGCTGCTCCTGCAGTTTCAGACAGAAAGGTTTTTGTTCCTGAGGAGGTTTGAGGAATGGTTGATTTGTGTGAATACCCGTATTTGCATGCGAACGAGGCTATTCCTTTACAAACAAGAGCGTTCATTATTCCTCTATTTAAAAGGATACACTAACCCAATTAGTGAGCTGGAAGAATATCCCGTGACTTAGCTAACCAATAACATGCTCCAGATAGGAGGCAGTGAATACTTAGACTGCACAGTATCTGAACCCCCAGGTTGGCATTTCCCAAACCTTTGAAAGTTGAACCCTCCCATTAGGAAAATAAGAACAATTGCACTCTTCACCCCTCCCATGTGTTATTAAAAGCATACCAAAATGAACAGACACTCGGAGACGTCTGTGTGGATCCGTATGTTCAGATACTTCCTCTCCTTCCAAAACATGCTTTGAACAGCGTAGAAAGAAACTTATTATTGATGTTTAAAACAACTTACTTAACTCGTCTTGAAACAAAGAATGCCATCACATCTCTAGAGCCACTGCTTCAGGCTTTCTGCAAACTCAGGCGGTTATCGGTTACAGTCGAGCAACATTTACTGTAGAGCCTATGAAAGAAAAGCTGAGATTAGAGAGCAGCTGCAAGACTGAGAGTGTACCTTTACATATTTCCTCATGTTCTGCTTGTAGTCAAATACAGTCCACATTTGATGGTGCTGAGACAAGTTAGAGTCTACTCACCTAACTTGTGCAAAATGCTAATTTCAGACAGTGACTACATTTAAAAAAAAAAAAAAAAGCTCAGAGGAATCAACAGGATCAAGAGGCATTTCACATTTTGGAGATCAGGCTCAAAGCCTATACACAAATGATTCTCAAACATAAAAAAGGTTGTATTTGCTATGAGTATTACTGAGGATGAATAATCCATCCAGCTGTGCTAAGAAGCATGAGAAAAAATGAGTTCTTAAGTTATTTCTGGCTAAGGTATAAGGAGGTTTATATGATTTAGGTAAGATCTGGAAAAGTATCCAAACTTCTGAATTTATATTCAGGCTTCCACACCTCTGGGTTCAGGGTAACAGGGGAGATTTATAGAGCCTGGCACAAAATGAAAAAGCATGCATCGGCTGCCCAATCATCAGCACTCCCAACCCTTTCCACAGCTGCTATTTACCGCCTCCTCCTCTTCTTTTTCCTTTTTTTTTTTTTTTTTTTTTTTTACTCCAGGCGTTCCTTTTCCCCCCTCCTCCAGCCTAAGCCCGAGGACATTTAATTAATTTTCAAAATTATGCTCTTTTAATCTCAGCTTCTTTAAAAACTATTATTTCTTTACCCCACACTGTTCACTTTATCTTATCATGTGGCTTCTTACATCTACTCTGCAGATGTGTTTTCAGGGCTCTTTGCAGCTCTGCCCCAGCACCTCATCTTTCATCACCCCACCTCTTTGCTACTCTTTATAGTGCCTCCTCTTCATACCTTGTTGATGGAGCTGAACCTGTGACACTTCCACACTGTTGCCTGGACCCAGGAGAAAAGCAAATATAAACCAGTTGAATTCCAGGAGGTGATGTTGGCATGAGAATGTATACAGGCACCGTAGTAAAGCACTGGTAAAACAAGACCTCCGTGTTAGCTATAGAAATACAACACACAGGCCTCATTCGAGATAGGATTATATCTGTGGCTGGAATTTGAACTTTTGATTTTTTGGCATTGACATCTATCTTCAACCAGTATTTGTCCTGGGTTTACATCAGAGAAAACCCATGTATCTTATGGAAGTACTTTGATGACAAAATGACCTATCTTAGCACTGTAAAAGATTCAATGACTGTGGTAGAAAATTCTCCTGATTTTACAAGCTACCTACCGAAATCTTCAGATAACTGAGAACTAGCTAGAAGACAGACACCATATAGTGCTGTGAAACAGAGGAAAAGTATCTCTGGATAAGAAAAAAATAATAGAGGTTCCATATGTCCTTTTCAGGGTGTTGTGTTGCTGGGATATGTTATGTTGTCCCCAGAAGTCCCTCCTGACTTGCTTTCTTCCACAGCCCATGGTCTGATCACACGTATTCCAGAATTCCTACTTTGTTTGACTAATTTTAGATTCTTTGCTGAAATAACATACCTGCATACTTTTCAGGTCAATCTAGTCTTTAGCTCCACAAAATGCCTTTCAAATGGCTTTCCTTAACAAACACTAATGATAAATATTCCAGTGTACGAAGTCCTTATATATCCAGATTACCATAGTGTCTCTGTATCTTTCAATCTTTTAAATGAAGCCAATAGGTTTAAGATTTATAAGCTAACCACAGGCAGTTGTTCAGTTGCTAAAGAAAATAGCACATAGAACTGCTGTGCTCTTCTAGCTTCATTCGTTTGATTTGCTTTCTCAAAAACACACAGAGAAGATTCCTGTTGCTGGATGATTCCATCCCTCAGAGTCAAAGTGGAATCAAGGTGGGAGTGTTGGCCATATTCTCTCCAGTCCCCAAAGTCTCCAGACAAGAAGAAAAGGCTCGTTTGTCACTTCTTGAGCTTGGAAGAAAGGCTTAAAATGTCCCCTTCCTCACCCTTGATGTGACTGAGGTTGCTTGAGGACTTCAGCCAGCCCAGACATGGTATTAAAGAGCGAATTGTTTATACTTTTGTCTCCTTCCTCTCCTAGGTCTTTCTGGAAGTTTGGGAAAATTTGGCATGTCTTCTTAAGAAAGTCTGTCCCAGCATAGTGGAAGACACTCATGTGCATGTTGTTTATACCTGCCTCATGTAAAGCCCCAGAACTGCAGAGTAAAAAAGTGGGACCAAATTGCCTCACTGAAGACTGTTCCCATCTTTTCTGTTAATGTTTATGTAAATTCCTGTGTAAGCAATTTCAGCTACTGAATGGACAAGGCTGTGTGTAGTGGCTGTAAAACTCCTTTACCAGCTCAGGAGAAGGATTCTGAGCTGCCTTTCCCCAGCTGCCAGACTCTCTGTATCGCCTCCGTGCTTCTCCCAGCTACAGCACACATCTGTATCTGTCCCTTTTGGGTATCACACCCAAAGTTCCAGTCCTTCAGGCTGAGAGAAGTATCTCCTCCCTTGGTGTCAGTGTTTCCACAATACACTGGCTTTTGTAAAGCAAATGGAGGCTTTTAACTGAGGGTGAATTGCATTCCCTATCTAAAGAAAATGAAGATGCACAAGAAACAGACATAGCTGTAATTAATGAGCAAGTTGCACTATTATGCTCTTCAAGAAAATGGTCAGGATAGCAACAACAGAAATTCCCCAAGTACTAGTTTAATTGAAATCTCCAGGTCAGCTTTAAATCAAGCAGCCATCAAGTTACGGAGGACACTGCTAAAGGAATTCAGAAATCCCCAGCAATTAGTTCTGTGCCTACAAACCTGGACGTTCCAGTTCTTCCACTGGAAATACACCCGAAATGAGCAACTCCTCCCAAAACACTTGATCCTGCATTCTGATTTATGATCTTATGGAGATGGGGGGTGTAGGAGCAAGTCCTAGTATTTCTTTCGAAACAGCCCTTTCCACTTCGTTTCATTTAACTTACAGAAGAACTGGGCACTGCCCCTGACTGAAACCTTAGGGCATTTCTGAAACACTGATAAGTAACTTAATTAACAGCAACGGACATTCTCTGAACATTCAGAACTGAAGCATAATGCTAATTTCAATAAAAGAAATGAAATATTTTATTTTTTACTGCACTCGGTGAAGTACTAGCTTTGCTGGTACTATGTCAATAGCAAAACTACTGTTGATGCCAGTGTAGGCAGGACTTTACCCATTTTTCTTAGTACAGCATGTTCTCAAATGTTAGTTTAGCTTGGGCAAAAATAATCTAGAAGTTAGAGCTGTCATTAGTACTTGGAAGGTGGCCCTAATATTTGTGGAAGCCTTGCTGAGTACCATGGAAAGTGGGTATTGATGATTTGGTCCAGGGTGATTACATTTTGATCCATGTTCTTAACCCCAAATAAGTACCTTTTGCACAACTGTAGCAAAAAGAGCTTAAAGCAATTTACAGCAACAGTGAAAGACTCCACTGGGGAACAGCAAGACATCTATCCACTTTCTGCCTCTGTTCCCTGAGGGCCAACTTGAAATGCCTTGGGGGAAGGACAGGCTGCTCTGGCTACGCCAGCTGTTCTCTGTAGCATCATTATTTGCTGGTGCAGCTAAGAGTGGTTCTGAAAATGCTCGAACTTGCACAAGGGATTGATTTGTATGTAGGAGCTTCCATGAGCAGAGGAGTGGGGGGTGATGGGGAGCTAGTGGAAAAGTCATCCTTCTAAGGTTCACTAAACACTTCTCTGACACTCTGGGGGACTAGTCTTTAATGTATCACTGAAAAATAAGTGAAGAATTTTATTTCCACTCCCTTTTATCAATCATTCTGGTTTCCTGTGCAAATACAGACATTTTTGTCATTAGGCTAAAAATAAAACCTTTTGAGAACTCAAGCAACTGGTCTGTCTAGTTCTTTTCATGCGGTGTTTTTGCTGTTACTAGCAATAACAGGATGTGCTGACCATTTCTCAGTGTAATAATCTGGTCTAGTCACTGATATAAACAACTTGCTCTTTGACCTTACAATTTATTCACAGCAGGCCTAACCCAAGACAGTTTAAGTAACAAAAATATTAATAAACAATTAGTGATAGGTGTCTTTCATAGACCTGACTAAGGTTATATTGTTATTGCTGTTGCGTTTCCAATTATATTTCACTTAAAAACCCAAGCATGGTTATAGCTCCTTCTCCAGTGCATGAGCTTAGGGAGTCTAAAGTGTTGTGCAAAAGGCATGTCCACATTTGGGGCAACTAAATCCTTCTTTGCAAATTGGTCATGCTAATAACTACAATGTATGCATATGAAGGAGAACTAAAAAAGAGTTTGTATGGGATTGAGGGTCCACTGTCATTTCCCTGGTCCCTCCCTTATTTCCTCTTTATTCACCGAGCTCTCATCAAGCCTTTCATTGCCCTTCTCCCCTGCTGACTTGAGGAAATGTTTGTGAACGGTGCTCTCAGAGTTAATTTTAGGGTTTAGATCGGAAGGGTCCCTGTTTCTGTTTCCATCCTGATCAGGAAATACAAAGCCACGGTTACATATTCATGCTCAGGTTTGCAAAGAACCATTTCCCCAGCACTTATTTTAAATCTTGTTCTTCTGGGAGGAAAAAACCCTTCTGGTTTGAAATCAAGCCAAATTAGTTTCCCTTTCCTGAAGTATTTCTTGTGTTTCCAGAAAAAAAAAAAAAAAAAAAAAGAAAACATATTAATCCTATGTGCAGACTTAAACGGATGTGCATGTTTTGTTGAGAAAAATAATCAGATTACAAATAAAGTTTCTGAACCTTATCTCATACATATTAGATCCACAAAGAGAATTTTAGTTCTACTGGAAAATTTTTCCCTGAATTATGGGAATATATCTTTAAAGTGATTCATTACTATAATGAGTTATAACAAAGAGCATGACTGTAAAGAACTGCCGCTTTACTCAGCTACTCTAGCCATCCTGTGGGCTGAGTATTCACTGCATTTATAAGGGTTGTGCCATTTATGTTATACTCAGGGAGTTGTAGTTAGACTATTTAAAGCAGAAGCCGATGTCTATGGGGAGACTGGGTATGAGACAACGTTTTATGCTGCACAAGCCAAAGGCTTGTAAGAATTTCTTGTTCACACACATTCCTTCCGTGCTAATGCATTAACAAACTGTGGTGAAATATGCATCTTTTATAAATAAATGTTACAAATAGTCCCACAGAATATATAAGGGAAGCCCGAAATTACAGCCAGAAGTAGGGTTTTGTGTCCCCCTAGCCCGGCGCAGATGCAGCCTGCGAGGGATCCCGTTGGAGCCGCAGCCCTGGTGGCCCATGCCGGGGTCCGTCCGGCACCACCTGCAACTGGCTGGCCCTTGCCAGAGCCTGCTCGCCTGCTCCTTCGCATCTGACCATGTCAGAGGGAGAAAAATCTTCATACCGCTTCAGTCTGGGGGTGGAAGATGGTAGCTTTGATTCTTTGTGCTCACACCAACCCCACGACTGTTATGTTCTGGGAGATGCCAACTGCAGTGGAGTTGCTTGAGCCCAAAGCCTGGAAAATCAGGTCTAGTGCCCCCACGAGAGCTGGAATAGACGACTAACCTTCTTTAGCTTATATCTCTTGAGGGAACAATTTATGGAATACGGGATATGGGAGATTTATTTGGAAACCATATGGAAACATTTATGTGTTGTTTTGGTGGGTCTGGGATTAATGTAAGAAAATATGATACTAAATATTTGTTGGCAAGATGGTGTTGGAGTGGAGGGTTTGTCTTTCTATGAGTTCATTCAAAAGTGTCTGGGCTCTTTTTCCAGTACTAGAGTGCACTGAGGACCAAACATTTACAAGATAAATGGACATATATACAGCTCAGTTGAAAAGGCTGGTTTTCATAAAAAGAGCAAACAACAACAACAAAGTGAAGACTTTGGCCTGGAATACAGCATATGAAATGGCTTAATCATTTCAGTTAGTGCTGTCATGCCCTACTGAAGTAATTTTTCCAGGAATCACTCGTAACTGGTAATTCTGGTAAACAGTTGCCTTATGTCCATGTAGCCTCTTTCCTTTACTGTATCAGAAGCACTAGACCAATGTGACTTGACGTCAGATTAGATCTGACTTTCCAATCTTGCTCTGTCTGCTCAGCTTGATGGGATATTTAAGCACTGGTGGAATAACCCAAGGAAGAATCCAGTCCGTGGTCTCACCCAGAGCCTCTGGAAGCGCACAGGGAAAAGCCAGCCCCCCTTCCCACCCGAGTTTGCATCACACACCTCTCTCTACTGCTAGAGCTGTTTGGGTTTCAGGCTACTGCAGCACACAAGTCCTTGTGTGAAGGCTCACAGTAGCTTTGCCTTTAGGTAAAAGCAATGTCAGTTTTCTTTGTAGGGATTGCAGCTGAGTTCTGTGCAGAGATTTAATAAAGAATGATGATCTGTGAGGCTGCTTCTCTTCTTTGAGCACCTGTAAAAGATGATTAATTGTTCCCTCCAGAAATATTTTTAAAAAATGTTTTCTCACCTTCCTTTTTCTACCTGTCTCCTCTGCGACTACATCCAAACTTAGAATTTGTCACAAAATGTAGGTGGTGGAAACGCCTTACCTGCTGCCACACAGTTGTATATTATTTAGAAGAGGAAAGTGGAAAACAACTTACAAAGCAAAGCAAAGTGTGTACAGACCCGTACCGTAAATTGTATCAGTCTCTCTCTAGATTCTTCCTTTATCTTTAATATTACAGAAATGAATATAATCAGATAATATTCTCAGACACCTTTAATGAGCACAGGAGATAGACAGAAGGGCCAGTTTGGACAGTGTTGCCAAATCTTCAGCTATACAGAACCCCGAGGCCATAGGGGCTTAATTTTTCCTGGAACAGGAGGAAAAGTTAGTGTGATATTTGCTGAGAATAGCGCACATGTTGATTCATGCTAACCAGGAGCCCTGTGGTGATAGTGATACGAGTCTTCCAGGGAAGACAGATTAGAAAGGGCCAGTTGTTTTAGGGCCAGGTGGCCCCAGGCCAACAAGGACTGCGCGACCAGCATCCCCAGTGCACCTGTAGCTTGCACTTCAGCTGGAAAGTACCTGTCTTCTGCTGGGAGGAATGAATTCAGAATAAAGAGGGGGATGCCAGAAATAGTGAAAAGCTCTTGGGGGAGGGAAGAGAACATCAAGTAAAAGAGAAAATGAGGCTTATGAAGGGCTAGTGTTTCCTCACGCAGTCTGGGTTACTCGGACGTGTCTGTGGTGAGCAGCTGACATTCAGCTCTCAGTCTTTCCTGCTAAGGGTCTCCACGGAGAAGTCCAGGTCCTGCTGCTCCGGTAAAAAAAGCGTAAGCGACTCCAGGATCCTAGAAAGCACGGAGCTAGTCGTGACCTGGAACAGTGACCTGCAAGAGAGGACGGTGCCAATGCTCAGGCAGCATGTTGGGCACGTCAGCTGGTGAAAGAATTTGTTGGCGCTGCACCCCGGCTGGTGCAAATAGTTGGCCTTTTAAAATTTGATGGAGGTGCTGTAACACCTAATGCATGCTGTGCCTCCAAAATGGCTGGGGTCTGCATTTTTCCTGCAAATAGCAGCACTTGCCCTGAAAGTGGGTAAAAGATTCTGTTTTATGAAAGTGTTTCTGACACATAGCAACCTGGGGACAACTCGAAGGATGGCACGCTTAGGCAGTGAGAGTCCTGCGGAGGCTACTATGGCTAATATCATTGCCTGGGGAAGTATTCAAAGCATATGTCCTAAAATAAACACCGCCTGCTTACACACAGTCGTTTCTACTGCTCCAGTTCTTTGACAGGAACACTGGCTTCTAGGTTTAATCCTTTAAGACTTCAATATTTTTTTTTAATTATTATTTTTTCTTTCTTGTTTTCCACAAATTTTCAAGAGCATCTTCTTTAGTCTTGTGTTGCCTTTTATAGCAGAAGCCAGGTGGTTTCTATTAATCGTTAACTGGTCACAAACGAACCGGTCCTACTAATTGTCTGGGCCTCACTAGTCCTAGGTGTCCTACTACTAGAAGGAGCAGGCTGGCTCGTTGTGTCCATCTTTATCATGATTTTGGCTGCTTTCCAGGATATGCTGTAAATAAAACGGTAGGCATATGTGCTTATTTCCCTAATGAATCATGGAAGAACACGTGTGCATTGAATATGCTGCTATTGGCAATTTTTATGCAATGTGCTCTATTTTCTTTATTAGAGCAAGATATAAGTTATACTAGATTGCAATACACAGTTGTTTATGTACAGATAGCAGTCTCTGGGTATTCAAATCTTTCTACAAGCTTTTTGGTAGGTCACTTTTTGTATAGGACAAACTTTAATTCTAAGCCAAAGAATAAAATCCTCCAAATGTTGCTTAACAGAATCAATAATCCTTGTTTCTCCAATGATGCTGACTTTACAATCCTTCATTAAATAGATCAATGCATTTCCATCACATTGTTATTCTTACTTTACTGAGAAATTAATTGTGTGTCTACCTCTTCAGGAAATTGCATAAACAGGTAAAGAAAAATCAAACTTGGCCTTTATGTTTCTTTCATATCTGAAGGAAAGTACCTTATAGAATTTCTGTTAAGATCTGCAATAAATATTAAAAATTCAAATGCTTCTACTGTAAGAGGAGCTCTAAGAGGTCTGTCTTTCAGAGAGACCAAGTTTCTCTGACCCACAGAAGGCTCCAGGATTATTACTGAGTAACTACAAAATCCAGTTATTTCAACTGAATTGCAGTTCTCGGGGCCTGACCTCAACTGGGACTTTATGTTACAAATCATATGGTACGCACAATGGAAGCTGAAAAAAAAAAATCAGTACCAGTGAGATGGAAAAGACCTCAGAGAAGTAAATTTCTATGAACAGGCTGGTGTTCATAGTGCTATCCAAATTAGTTTTCTGACTGCTGCCCTTTACTGCTATGAAAAAAAACAACATTCCCACAAAAACTTCAGTATAAACTCCCCTTATTAACCTGGCTGCCACTAACATTTCCTCCCTGAGTCTTTTTTGCTCTAACCCACCAGAAAATGGCTCCCACTGTAATCATCAGCAGTGGGGAATTAAGCCACAATGAATCAGGTGAACTTCAACAGGGTTCTAGCACTTACGAACATAAAAGGTCACCAGAAGAATTGCTAATGCTTAATCCAGCCATATCAACAGGGAAGGAAGCATGTTTTGAAGTAAAGCACTAAAGAAATAGTCTGAAAAACCTTACAAGAAGAGTAATATTCAAAAAGGGAAAATAGCTGTTAACTCATCTTATTCTATGGCTGAAAATCTTTGATAGAAGATGTCCTTTTTTTACTAGATGTAGTCTGTGTTTGGTTCTGTTATTCATCTGAATTAGCCTTAGCAAGCCTGTTCTTTTTCCTTGCTTGTAAAATTGATAAAACAAGTTTTATTTGTGAAAAGCAGCTGTTGGGATTAATTGTTGCATCTAACTGGGCAGATCTTTAAGATTTGGTATAACCTAATCCACAAAGAAACTTCATTATCTGGGAAGTTTCCTGACGTTAAATATCTCTTGCACTTTTGTTAACAGTCCTTGGATAAATAACTGTAGTTACTTACCCATGACACTTATAAAATACTAATTCTGTCCCTCTCTTTCATATAAAATTTCAATTATTTTCACTAATTACAGAGTTTGTATACATTTTTCATAATAAGTAAAAATAAGTAAAACAAGTGAGCAACTTGTTATTCTAGCATTTATACCCTAAATTATGTAGAAATTGATCAAACAAGTGAAATAAAAATATTTACTTTTGAACATATTTGTCATTCTTTTGCTTAATTTATAAACAACTTATACTTAAAGAGAATTAGAAAGAGGAAAGAGAATTGGAAAGATAATTGGAGGAGGAAGTGATTTCTCAGATCAGTTTTTTGTTGCATATATGGAATGTAAATTGAGAAATGTAGGGGCTTATAATGGCTTGGATTACATGAGTCTCTCCCTCTTTCTGCTGAGCCCTGTGTGTTTAAGGCACTTGCTGGTCTTTTATGGTGTCTAGGAGTTGCTAAATGAGTATAAAAAACTCTAAAGACCTTCCACCAAACTACCTCTGTTATTTGCAAAGATCAAAGAAGGATTTTGTTTGTTTATTTTTTGGAGAGATGGATTGAAAGATTTTAAAAGGTGACAAGCCAGTCAGGAGGGTTTGGAGTACTGAGAAGATCCCTGATAGCTGATAATTCAAGAAAATACTTCATCAAACAGGGCTGGCAGGCATCTCTTCACTCCTTTGAACCTTCAGGGTTGATAAGGAGGTTTTATAAGATGTCATTTGTAAGAAAATTTGTTTTTCAGATATCTGATTTATAGGTAGTGGATTTTCAGTATGAGGGACATAACAAAAAGTGACCATGTCTTCATTTGAATGAAGGACTAATATCAATGTCACACAGATCTGCCTTTCAGCAATTTTATTCACAAATCCAGTGGCAAAAAAAAATCTCTGGAGTCACTTAGAAACCCTGTCAGTAGTAGATTGCATGTGTATGTGTGAAACCAATGGACTATTCATAGGATCTTTGTAATTAATGACCGAATATTTCGAAAGATCTTGTTAGTAGCAACCCAAGGAGAAATGGGGAAGAGGATGGTGTATCTATATTTCACCAGAAAGGCAGATAGTGACTTTAAGGAGCATTAAGATGTTTCAAATCCTTTCTAAGATCTTTCTTGGATGAAGCAATCAACTGGATCCTGGAATACTTCACTGAAAGCTGCTTTTATCAAACAGAGAAGAAACAAGAGAAGACAGACCTCCCTCTTTGCTTACAGAAATTTTATATTTGCTAGGATTATGTATTTAAAACACTTGCTATAACAAGCCAGGCACTAAAGTTATGAAGTCACTGAGTGTACATGTGTTGAAGAGATTATACAATCCTTCGAGCCAGCAGCAAGAAGTGGAGTGAAGTTTTCCTAGAGACCTAAACAGTCGTCGTGAGACAACTGAAAATTGATCTTTCCCTGCTTGAAAGAGGGTCTGCTGGTTGCGGGCAGGAACCCCCAAACAAACTGATGTTAACTGATAGAAAGAACTGGAAAAAATACAATTCTATCTTGTAACATACAAACCCAACATACCTCAGTCATTTAGTCACTCACTTCTTCCGTCACACTCTTATCTCTGTTTTATTATGCTTTATCTTTTCCACAAGCTACTCTGGGTCTAAGTCTGTAACATATTTACATTGGGTTAGTTTAACAAGATTTTTTTTTTTCTGCAAGTACCTGCACAGTACAGCTTATTCTTCTGGTGTGACAACATTTATAAATAAAAAATAATAAAGGAAAAGATTTTTCTTTAATAAATAGACCCATAAAATTTAAGCTGCAGCCTTCTCATCCACTTGCTAAACATATCTCTTTCATCTACAAGAGAAGCAGAACCTGGGATGTGAGTAGCAAAGCAGAATCTGACCTTCACTGCATTTGTAAATGTGACCTAAGGAGAATTTTTTATCTACGTACTAGAAGTACGTAAAAAAGTAAACTGGACTTGGTGCTATTGATTTGGTTCTGGTATTTGTTTCTTTGCAAGCTCACTATGGTTTCCAGGACTTTTGGGATTTTCAGAACAGCATGTTTTTTGCTTAAGAAGATGGATGTGGGAAGAACTGCAGTAAGTTGAGCTCATTTCTATTATGCTTAGAGGCTTTTTCTGCTGTCACTGAGGTTAAACTGAGAGGTCCAAGTTAAAGCACCCATCTGTTAAACTTTGCATGACATAAAATGTGTCACTCTAAACCTATGAGAAAATTAGAAACAAATCCTGTAATTCTAGGATTGAAAGAGATCAAAAGTAGTCAAACAACAAGCAAAGTCAAAGGGAATAACCAGTGCCAGGATAGGGAAAAAAGCGGGGCTGTAGGTGGCAGCAGGATGGTGTGGGTTATGACAGGGTAGGTGAGAAAGGGTCTTGGACAGGTCTGGGTAAATGCAGTTTTGAGGAGGAGGCAGCGCCTTCCGCCAGTTACAGTACGGAACCAAAATCCTCTGAGGATGGACCGCTTCTGGGGTAACGAGCGAACGGAAGGCCTGCCTCAAAGGATGAGAAAACCCTTTTATTTTTCAAGCAGTGCGTACGAGCTACTTACTGTAGGGGTCTTGCAAGCCACCGCTCTGAGGAGCTGAGGAGGACTGACTGGAGAGATTGACTTCCCTGGCCCTCGGTGAACCCCCACTCTGGGGTTCGGCGGTGAACCTCCCTTCCTTTGCTGTCTCAGGAGCGTGTCTAATTTACACAATCCATCTCCTTCTGTACAACTTCCACTGGCGTCAATGGGAGCTGTGTGCCTGAAGCCAAGGGCAGAATTTGGCTCAGAGAGAGTGTAACAGCTCCGGTGCTTTGCCAAATGAAATGCATTTAGAGTCTGACATGCACAGTTGGATGCAGTAAGTAAAAAATCAGTTTTGCTGGAGACAAGGCTTCACTGACTAGTGCTACTTCCCTCTCATCATTGTTGAAAGATGTGCTTTATAAGAAAAACTGTGCTAGATCGAACTGGAGACTTATCTTACCTACTGTTCATAGAGTGAAACTTTATGCAGTTCCTCAGTTTCCAGTGCTTTGTGGCTTAGGACTTTCTGTGTCAGAGGATGCATTTTTTATTTAGTTCTACATCGATTGTAATAAAAGTTGTGACAAGTTTAATTGCTTTCTTTGTCATGGTTCCTTGAAACACAGTTCTTTTAACTCGTTCCAAATCATTTCCCAAAATTCAGCAGCGGTAGCAGCACAGTTGACTGATATGATCTGTACCTCATTTAAAACAGCCATTCAGCTTGTCTAGTCCCTGCTGAACAACAAGTATTTTACTGCTAAGACACCACATCTCACAGTTCGCCAGTGTCAGGAACACAGGTTCGGATGTGGCTTTTTCTTGTGAGGTTCTTCTCATCAAAAGCTATTCTGAACAGCATGCAAATGACTACCTTGTGGAAGTAGCCTTTTAGTCATCTTTCTTTTTCGCATTATGTATAGGTAATTTCTATGGGATCACCTTTTCTTGTAGTTATAAAGATGAATTGAACAAAATTGCCCATATGGACAAGAACTCAGCTATTCAGGCTTTTACAGCCGACAGGAGTCTTCCATGGGAACCATTAGTTGCAGCTGTTTGTTCTTCCCTAAAAACACAGTGGCTTACTCTATTTCCCTAAACGAATAACTAGAAAAAACCCAGTACTTTTAAGTGTTAACTGCATACCCCTAAAGTGATCTGAGTTTGTTTCTGGGCTGGTTTTTTTGAGGCTTTTGTTTTGTTATGTTTTCCCTCTGTGAGACTTCTGCTTGTCTTCCCTAGCGGTTTTTATCTTTGCCTTTAAATTTACAGTTCCCACCTCTGGTGAGAAAATCCAAATGAGGAAATTCCTTCACTAGAAATTATTTTCATAAAAATCACGGGTTTGTCCAGCCTCCTTAAAGCAGCCAGTCTGCACTCCAGTAAGGAATCTGGTCTCTCTGACCTGTTAAAGTTCAAGACTTTTATTGGTTATTTCCTTTAAAGTGACAAGGCAGAAAGCCTTGATTTTGGATTATGTGATAGTTTACAATACTTCCGTGCAGCGCAGTATACAAGGCCAGATAATTTTTCTTTAAAATTATGTCAACACTTTGTGCAATGTTCCCAGAAAACACTTCTTTTCCAGCTAGATGTTGCAAGAATGAAACTGCCAAAATTTTCACAGATGCAAAAGAGATTGGCATAAAAAAATCAAGGTGAAAATGTTTTGATTAAAACAATGGAAGATGTTTGGGATTCTTTTCCCCCTCAACATGTGGATTTTAATAACTGCTGTTTGTTATTAATTACAGAACATACTGCACCTTCTAATAAACATGTCAGAGGAGAATCAAGCTAATTCAGTTTATTCCCCTTTGGATATGGTTCCCACACACACAATATTTAGACTAAATCCTGTGACTCCTTTTTTTTCCATCGACAGCTTAGGGAGGCAGGTTCTCAGCAATCCGAACTACAGGGGATCTGAATCACTGATCATGCTCACAAACTAAAATGCCTCACTGTACGCGACTGTGAAGTTGGGTGCCTAGAATAGACCAAAGGTGCCTAACTCATATGGATTTCTTTGAGCAATTAAACCTTAGCACTTGATGCTGAAAGCCTGCCTGTATGTGTGAAGTTAGCTTTCAGCATGTGAGAAAGTTTGCAGAGCCTGAGAGGAGAGAGAGAAGCACCGGTGAGATTAGAACATTATGTAACATAGTGACTATCACCTGGGAGGATCTTAAAATGTTGTATGCAGCATCTGAAATATTTCCATATAAGATTACACTATACGATGTACAGCTATTAGTTAGATGTGCCACCGCTGGTGGTTTTTTTCTTTATTCACTTTTGTACAATATGTACATGTAATACAGAGGAAGCAACCTATATGGAACAGACAAAGAAATGGAAGAATCAAAAGCCTGTATTTGAATGATTAAACAGCATGAAGTTATTGCAATCCAAGCATATTTTTAATTAATCAGAACCAATCAAAAAACCTTAAGTAAAATGTAATTAATTTTATAAAAGTTTCAGGACTTCTTAATAGAATAAATCTCTTGTGTGAAATATTTAGGTAATGACTATCATAAAGGAGACTGCTTTAGAGTGCAATAATGTGTTCTGAAAGAGTCTTCTGTGTCAGTTAGGAAGAAGATGTCATTATACTTGGCAGTGTATTCATTGTGCCTACTACTCAATGAGCTATAACTGAGTAAACCTGGAATGTACGCCAATACCTCCAGAGTACCTGTCAGCCTGCCCATAAACCTGCACTGTCGCTGTGATTGTCCCCAAAATATTTTATAAAGTTTGTTCTCTCACTCTCTTTCTTCCTTTCTTTTTTTTTTTTTTTTTATTTCTCACTTCTTGACATCCTGAATATACTGGAGACAGGCTGAACTGATGAAAAAACCCCTGAGATAAGCATCTAAGAGCCAGTGTATTACTTGCCACTTTTGTAAATCCTACCCATGGCCACCCACAAACAGAACAGGTTTTTTTAATTTATTCTTCTTTCTGTCTTTTGACAGATTTCTAAATTTATGACTGTTTTAAAAACCAGAATTCCCGGAAGTGAGTGAAGTTAGGAAATACCCACTACAGCTTTGATACGTTCATTTTCCAGAGGTATTGCTGTATAGGAGTGATGTGAGAACATTGTGATCCTCTGCCGTTCTTTAAGGGTTGTACCTGCATCTAAGAAGGTTTGCTAAAAATACCATAAAGTTCATTGTGTACTACTATGGCTAAATATTCTCATTAATTTTGAAAAGGCCTGCAATTTATATTGGTATCGAATACACACTAATGCACTGATTGCATAGTGAAGGAGCAGATGGTCTTTGCCTCGAGCAGCTTACCGCCTGAAAACACAGAAGAAAAGTGGGGTGAGGGTGCGTCCGTGAAAATGAAGGGCTCGCCCCACGGGAGGGGAGTGGGAGGGGAAGGGCTGAGTCACAGCGGAGCAACGAGCAACGGCCTGTCAGGAAACACCCTGCGAGTTCCAAACATTTTTATTTTTGTTTGATAGGGTTTTGGGTAGGTGGAGGTGAGTTGAACAGGACACAGAAAAGGCAGAGAACGAGGCGCGGGGGCATTTCGGGATGTGGAGAAGAGAGGGGGGAGCGGGCTTGCCGCGAAGATGAAGGGAGAGAAAGGGAGAGGTGTGGGGGCGAGACGGGTTGCAACAACCAGCACGGGGGAAAGGATAATTAAAACTCATGGGTGTCTGTCAGCCGTTAAGCCTCCTTTACCTTTGCTGTGTCGGCTCCATTGTCGGACTGGATCCTCCCGGTAGTCTCTTCCTCATTCCAGGCTGCTCCTGTCATTGTTTAACACGGTTGTGCATGAACCGTGCGCGCAGACTGAAGCCATAAAATTACACAGTGTGCTTAACTGAAAGATTGAAAAATTACTTTACAGCGACAGTCTACACAATGGTTGACACTTAGGGACTCATCTTAGTCTGCTGTATTCAGTAAGTGCAATTTAATGTTGTAACTTTTAAGTATGAAACCGATGATTTTTCCTTTGGCAGATGGAAATTGTTCTTACACCACATTAATTTTTAGGGCTGGAAGAGGAACTTCTCCCTTTACCTGTCCCTCTTAAACATTCCGATAGCTAATAATATTTCTCACTTATGCTTGAGATAGAAAGCCTGAATCTCAAAACCAGTCTCTATGTGTGTATTTCCTTAGGTCAAGTGATAGATTGAATTTCCTTAATGTTGACACATTTTGCTTATGTCCTGAGAATTTTTATTTTTGCTTTCAAAGCTGATAGTAGATTTATGGTAAATAAATATTGTGCTGAGAAATCCCAGATCAGCTCTAAGTCTTTCGTCACTGCCACCCTTCCTTTCTCAAGGAAACAAAACCCAAATAAGGTCCAAATTTGTCAGTCTTTCTCCTTGCTCCCCACAACTTGTTTGAATACAGAAGCTTATTTTTCTGAAAAGGTACATTAAACCAGAAGAGTCTGAAAAGGAGTCTCTGTGTTCCCTAATTTCTTCCGTAAAACATGATGAAAACAGCAAAGTAGATCCAAATAGCATCTAAATTGTTTGAATCGTGACAGTATCATGTCTGAGTCTTATAGGCTGCTTGCCTGGTTATTTAAGTTTTGTTACCAGCTGCCAGAATTACACTCATGGGACCGCAATATCTTCGATCCATAACCTTATTTTCCAGTCAAAATTAAAAAAAAAAAACCCAAACAAATCCACCCAAAATAATAAAGTAAACCCAGACAAACCACTCTCTGTATGAAGCCTTGTTTTTTTTGCAATTCAGTAAATTCAACCCTTCTATCCATAAGCTCAGTATTTGCATTGTCAGCACTTACTCTTTTAAGTGGAATTAGAAACACAAAACATCAATGGAAAATCAAGCTGATTTCAATATTGTTCAACAAAGCAGGAATCATCTGACACTGTAGGAACTTCTTATCCCATTTTCTCCAAACAGCAGGGTAGGAGCACTTTAGTATTAAGATATTTCATTTTCTCTAAAAATTATATTGAAGACTGCAGTTTGGTGTATGTAGTTTATAAACATTTGAATTTCATAATTGTTTCCATACAATATGGAGACAGAGCCCACTAGAATTCCTGATGTGTTGAATATTCTTACTACTGAAGTCTCACTTTCAGTATGTAGTGTCAAGCTTGCATCTTTTGATCACATATGCTGAATCTCTCACATTAGAATAAACTTTTTTATTTACTTTTCAAACAGCTTCTCTCATGAAAGTGCAGCTAATGGCACACTATTTGCAGTCTCTGTGTTCAAACTAACACCTCTACCCAGAGATTATTAAATCAGCACTTACATGCCTTCAATACAAAGGGAATAGTTTCAGGATGAGCACTGGATGTCTGATCTCCTTTTACAGAGATTATCCTTTTTTCGCCCCTGCTCTAGGCACTGCATGAGTGAACTTATTCCTGAGATACTGTTGCAAGAAATGGCTTCTTCCACTTTCTTATTAAAGTGTCACAAAACATATCTGAGAACCAGATATTCCACTGAAGTGTATTAGGAAATTTAGGAGATCATGTGGAAGTTCTCACAATAGAAAAATGTGAATGTTCTTCTTCTACCAACCTACACATTATAATTCCTTGTAAGCATTATTTTTTTCAGCTTTGTAGAATTAAAGAATTTCCATGAATTAAAAACATGAATGTTAAAAATGAATGTGTTATAAGTTTAATATGTCTAAAAATCTAAGTCTGACTCTGAATGAGACGTGATCATATTGTCAAAAAGCCTCCTACCTTTTTAACACAAAAGTGCTAACTTTGCAAATGTAACTTCGGACATCTCTGGTTTGTTTTTACTTTCCTTTTCCATTTATAGCTTTTCAAATTGCAGCCACTGAGTCCCAGCTAGTGAAGGAGAATCTCATTCCTGTGAAATGATCAAGCACCTCATTTCAAAAGTCAGGCGACACTTACCAGGCACATTGGGTGGGTCTTTTGGAAAATCTAGTTGACCACATCAGGCTTGGGTCTCAAATAGTTAGAGGCTTACTTTGCTTAAAGTCTTACCCTACTGCCATTAAATAAATAAATGGATTCAGGTGTTGTTGACGAAATAAATACCTAAATAAATTTGAGTCTTCTCCTTATTTTGTCCAGCTCTCCATTTTACATACAGATCCCTGAACTAAGTGTCCTGGGGGAACGAGGGTGGCACAAGGAGTTAGCTAAAGCAGAGATACAACTCCTTTGCTTGTGCAAACAGTTAAGTAACTGCAGCAGTGCCTGTATTCTCCTGACTAATCGTTCTGACTTACCCCCTGAGTTAAATAAATAGCTCCAGGGGAAACAAGCAGGGGACTTAAATATCCCTTCCTTGTGTACTTCCCAGGAAAGCGAACATTGAGATCGTAGGCTTGCCGGAATGCCATGACAAGACTCCTTTCCAACTGAACTAGCAAAAACCCCATTGTCCAGTCTCTATCTAGGCCTACATCTGTGGGAGAAATCAAGCTCCATCTTGGTGATAGAAAGCATCAGGAAGGAGAGCAGTGAACAATGCTAAGGCATTCAAAGTCCTACCTTTCTGATACACATTATTATTTATTTTTGTTATTGCAATAGTACCTTGAAGCTCCATCCAAGAATAGCCAACAGCTCAAGAATCACTGTATGGGTTGTCACAGACAGCCCTAAGAAAATGCAGACAGCCATAAGAAAATGCAGCTTGTGCCCTGAAGACCTTAAATTTAAAGGGGATGACAAATATTGAGAAGACGATTGGGACCCAAAGCTAAGAGAGTTATCAAAAACATTTGCTACACATCACAAATCTGTGGCAGAGTCATGAATAGACCGCTGTTACAGCATGTTGACTTGTGTTTTAAAAATGACTTTTTTTCACTGTATGTGTTAGAGATTTAAAGTTATGGCAACAAAAGCACATAAGCAACCAGTGCAATGCTTGTTAGTCAGATGATCAGATGTCTCCTGGAATTTATAGTTGCAATTTGGATTAGTTCCAAAACTAGTGTTGGTTACTGCACAGCTGAGCATTGTAGTGAACACCTTTTTGGCACCTAAAAGTACATCGAGTGCAGTTTGGAACCATGAGGTTAATACGTAAGCTTTGCTTTAAAAAGTGAGAAGCAAAGAGTAGGGAATTACTGTCAGTTTTTTCCCTGGGAGGATGTGTCAAGTGAAGACCCTTAGGGGTCTCTCCTAGATCATATACCTTTCAACATAGCCATAAATTGTCTGGACAGAGAGCAACTAACAGAAAGATAGAGTTTGCTAAGAGTCATAAGTTATTAAATGCAATAAGAAAAAAAGCTTCCCGCAAAGGTCTTTGTAGAAGTCACTGAAATGAGTGAATGGGCAATTGCCTGGCAAGTCAAAAACAATACAGTAAAGCTGAAAATGGTTATAGCGAAGGATGACGGCAATGATTAAAAGTGTGGAATGGCTTCAATACAACAGGTAACTAAATAGACTAGGACTCTTTATATTGAAAAAGAAATTGTTTAAGTGGGATATGAATGATTTCTGAAAAAGATGGGTGGCCCAGAAAAATTGTGTTGGAAAACAATTATTTGCTGTTTCTCCTAATGGAAGAACTAGAGGAAATCAAATTAAATTAGCAGGGACTAGGTTGAAAATTAACAAAAAGAGAGATTGCCTGCATGGTAGACAAGCTGTGGAAATCTGCACCTTAAGTTGTTGTAGATACTGAAAGTTTACCTGGGTTCAGAAAAGTGATTAGACATAGGGGAAAAAATACCCATAGTATTCAACACAAAGTTGCTGACTCTGCCTGAGGAAGGTTTGCTGTTGCAAGTTTAGGGAGGATGAGAAAGTAAATAAGGGAGCTATGGCTATATTCTAGTCTATTCCTGTTCCCTAGGCACCTGCTGTCAGCCACAGCCGAACACGATACTGCAATGGGTGGATTTTTTTCCTGCCACTTTACAGCTGTTCTTAGGGTATTACAGGCAATGAATAGGCACGGTTAGGTCGGTGTAACCCCTAACAGCTCACACGCTGGGTAGGAAACGATCTAACCCAGCCGTACGTACGCTGAGGACAGGTCTGTCACGGTGGTAAAGCTCCCATTTGACCACAGCGGTGACACAGGATCCTGTTTGAGCACGCAGCCGTGCTTTCACTGGAAGATGATGGACCTTAGCAGGAAACACTTAGCACCAAACAGGGTCAGGCCTCAAAGCATAATTAGGTTGGAAGCTATTATTAGATAAACGTTTGCTTTGAGCAGATTGCAAAATCTCACTCAGGCAATTTGGCTGTTTTTACCTCACCGAGCAACAAAGCGAGGACAAAGGCAGGATCAGCTCTGCAGTGGGGTTCTGCAGAGTTCACTCTTGCATCGTGTGGCTCAGAAAATGAGCTCAGTCTTGCTGAAGTCGAGGCTGATTTGCGATCACGCTGACTGTCCTGGATCTTGCTGCCTTTACAAGGCAGATGCTGGCTGGAGTGGAAGTTTTGCATGAGCAGGTTTTGGAGCAGGTAATGCAGACCCTTTAGGGATCTTCTGTGGTGTGTAGTCTCCTTGAGAGAAATTGGTTTCCCTTCATCTGTCACATTACCACTCCAGATCTGAAATGAAAATTTAAAAAAAAAACCACCACCACAAAAAACTCAGGCTTGATTTAAAATTAGAAAGAAAAAGAAAAAAAAATTAAAGCGTTCTCCTTCATGAAATGACCTTGCAATGTATTTGGCCGCTTTGACAGGAAGTTTGCAGGGTGAGGAAAAAAAAAAGAAAGACAGACAAATCCAGTGAAGTTTATGAGTGTTTTTACAAACTGTTATTCTCCCTCCTCCAAATCTCTGGCATCGCGGGTGAAGCGCTGCGCGGCTGGTATCTTGACTTACCATTCGCTCTCGGGCTCTGCAGGGAGTGTCAGGCCAGCAGCGCTGATGTTCAGAGCAAAGCTGGGAAAACAAACCGCAGCAGATTAGTTGGGCTGCTGACCAGGTTATTTAGTGCTAACCACTTTGTGTGCCCTTACATCTCAACCAATTACCCTTTTCCATTCTTCTATTTGTGCATGCACTTATCAAGGAAAACAGTGTTTGCAAGGGGACAATTTATTAAATAGGATGATTCATTTAAGAAGCGTTTCTTTGACTCTAGAATGCCAATATATTCTGCTCTTTAATTAAGAAGGCAAACAACACAGAAGACAAATATCAAAGTGCTAGTTATCTGAAATTACTTGATTGTCTGAAAGAGAAATTAAAGACAGTTCTAGAAATGTTGGAGCCTGATTCTGCCATTTTGAATAGTTGTTCTTAAACTGATAGCTCGGCTGTTTACAGTAAGGTCACTCAGGAATTGAGTGCTATTTTGTGAAAATTAATATTAGTGTACAGCCTTTAAAATTAAGATATAAAAAGGTGAGGGAGATACTTCAAAGCTGAACATTTTCCTCTCCATTTGTTTTTTCTCACCTTCCAGAAATATTTTAAAATGATTTGTCAACTTGATTTGTGCCTTTTTTATAACTTAATATGTTTGTGGTTAGAAGCAATGGCAGATGAATGAAGCACAGCAGTCATTTCTAGGGTGAAATCACAAGGAATTAAAGAGGAATTGTTACCCAGCTTTTTATTAAAGGCACCGGGGATCATGTTCCCTTGAAAGAAAACACTATGCAATGTGCTTTGAAAATCAGTTTCTTTTTTTTTTTTTGACATTTTAGAACTACAGCACTTTCTAAAGGCTTGTCATTTGTTCTTAAGTATTGAGACTTACCATCAACTTTTTATTTAGTGCAGCAGCACAAAACATTGAGCTTGCCCTGGCTTTGTTGTGAGTGAGTAGATGCTTCAAGTTACTAATGCTTCAAGAAATTCACTGAGGTATTTATCCTGCTTTTGCTGCTTTAAGGCTTATTCTCTTTTTCCTCTCTCTTTCCCCCTCCTCCCGGGGTTTCTGTTGAATTGTACACAGACAGTACTTGTTCATATCCATCCATGGAAAATCCTGGCTAATAATTTCATTATCAATTGCTCTCAGGAATGGTATGATCTGCTATTACCACACACATACATGCTACAAGGTTAGTATTTGTGACACACCTGACCCAAGATTAATAATTTGCATCTTGTCCAAGTGATGGATTTCAAGCTGACTTTGAGAAGGGAGGAGAAAATAAAATCCTCTCAAATACAACTCTCAAACTCTGTACAGGATGGTAGATTCGTCTTCTCTGTGCAGAAAAATTGGCATGACAAATTGCCAAAAGATCCTCCAGAGATGTGCGCCAGTACTAGAGATCCTATTTTAGCCTTTTCCCATTTTGAAACATTAATTTTAGGCTTTTGAACAGAGAATGCAAGCAGGAAGGAGAGATTACTGCAGGAAGAAAGGAGTTAAAGAGGTGTCTTGAAATCCATTGCTAGGCTGCATAAATATCACTGTGGTTAATTCCTCCATTTTTAGACATTCCTCACTCAAGTTATTTTTACTCATCAAATTCACACTTCATACCTTAAAAGAAAGGTTGAATAAAAGACTCTTGCTCAAGGCTATCTTAATGAACCTGAGATGCAAAGTCTAATTTTAAGAAGTAGCTACTTTGACAGCACTTCCAAAACCAATACTTTACACACAGTCCTAGCTCAAAGCAAATGCTCCAGGAATAAGTTGTTTATTGTTTATGTATAAGCTCACTTCAAACTGTTCCTCCTGGGGTGGAGAGCAGCTGGAGTAGGCAGGGCACGCATTTGTTTTCTTTCTTTCCAATGAGATTATCTCAAAGACATTTCTCCCCTTCTCCTCCTTTGCCTCTTTCACATAAAGCAGAATTAAGCACAGCTGTCAGGGAGCAGGAAAGGTGAAACCTCATCTTTATGCAAACCTGTACCTTTTCATTAAACTAATTCACTTAAATCAGCGCTAAACTTGTGTAGACACTCTTATTTAGCTTTGAACCATCTGATTTGCAACTGACTTTACCAAACTGGAACAAGTGTATCTACACAGCCTCTTATTCCTCTTTAATAAAGCAGGTTTAAAACCATCAGCAAATCCTGAGCATCCCAACACTCACAGAGAATCAGCAGACTCCAGCTTCTTTTCTCAGTGCTTTAATTTACCATGCACTAAAAATCTGACAAATGAGTGGGGGAATGTCTTATTGCTTGTAGGGTCTACTAGAGCAGAGCTGTCTCAGATCACCCAAATCCCAAGATGCAGTGGAAAGGCTGTGAAGTCCATGTCTTTTAAATGGTAAATTTGCTGCGTGTTAGATTATAGCCTGAATTTCAGCTTTACCATAAGTAAGTACATCTAATGAAGTTTCTCTGGTTATACGATTAGAAATGACATTACTAGATGGTTTTAAGGAACTCCGTCCTCCCCCCCCGGTCTACTGGAGACTCTATCACAAATGCAGCAGGTCTGCAAAGCTAAATGCCTGCTCGAATACTCTGGATGGCATCTGGGACGCCAGCACGCTGCCAGCTGAAGAAGCAGTTCCTCTCCACACAACAGGGACTTCTCTGCTCTTGCCTTACAGATGGCCTAATTACAAAGAAAGAAAAGAGGAATATTGTGGAGATGAAAAAGACATTTTCTTCTGCCAGCTCCTCATTTTGGCCTGCGTGGAAGTGATGTTGTTTGTTGGGAAATACGGAGGGACGCTCAGTCAATGGCTTACGCACCCCAGCCAGCCGTGCCTCTTGCCTCTTCGTGACCAGGTGATGGTCCAGGGGAAACACTTGCTTTTGGCTGCCATCTTTTCAGAAGCCTAATGGTGTCCCCTCCATCATTTTAGGCTGAGGCTTTTTATGCCTTACATTCACAGTCTGCCTTCTTCCCCTGCATTAGGGCACAGTCTTCAGGAAGTCTTCACATTAGAGCACCAGGACTTTAATGACCTTTTTTTTGGAGGTATGTTTGGTTTACTCTGATGCTCAGACTGGTTGTCTCATTAAGGGATGGACTGTAGGATTGCTTATTCTCTGTCATAAGGACAAGAGATTTGGTTTTCCTGGTGGGCATGTTCTTTACTTCTGCTCAAGGGGCAGTTTTATGTGTCAGCTCTCCACACAGCTTTTCTCTTGTATCAAACATGAGCAAATTCTAATTTCTCACCGACACACTGGCCTGGAAGTGGCAACTTCTAAGTTATGAGGATAGGGAGAGGTGTTGAGTTTCTGCCTACTTATCATGAGAGCATAATAGGTGTGTAGAATCTGATTTTTTTTTTTTTCCCAAGGTCCCACCAAATCTTGAATAGAACTTTTCCACCACTTCAAGCCACTTTGCAGATGGGCAGTCCCTTCCACTGTTGAATCCTTTCTACCATGTGTGTTAATTAGGTCTCTTGTATTTATACCAAAGATCAACTGAGATGACTATGTGCACAAGGCACTTCAAAGTTCTTTGTAAGAATATGAAATGCTATCATCTCATCTGGAAACTCCTGTGAATTGTCCAAACTAGGGAAAAAACGTGTGAATTGTACTGATGTGGGTGGGCCAGTTGCTAAGCTGTTGTTTCAGTCCTGGGAGAAGAAGCTGGAGCAAGGGATCAAGAAAGCAGGCTGTCATGGAGAAAGGACATTGATGTAAGTGGAATAGAGGGCAGCTAAAAAAGGGATGGAGCAAATAGTGCTGAAAGGTGCTAGCAGAGAGGATTGGGGAAAAAAACGTGAGCATGTATCCTGATTGCAGTCGTTGTACAATCTTACAGGTGGCAGATTTATATGACTGAGAAATCATCTTATCAGAGCACGGTGAGGTACATCCCAGGAGGCAACTGTAGATAAATGTAATAAAGACCTCAGACCATTCTGCAAGAAAAACAAAATAAAACAGAACAGGCAAGGCTTCCTGAGTGCCTGAGCATTTGGAAATGGCTTGAAACTGCTTCTATAGGGCTATGGCAGCGGTAGGAGCCCTGCTTGAAGAGAACTGGGTCTGTTCTCTTAATTCCAGTCTGGAAAATGTTCCTGCATTAAACCCAGAAAGATATTTTGCAAGTAAGGTAGTGAACATATGCCTTTCTGAGGCAGAGCTGTGCCTTAGGGAGGAAAAATGTGTGTGCACACGCACGTCTGTGTCAAGGTGGCTAGAATCATTACAGCTCTGTGATGTCTATCTCAAAACACCTCCTCTGGATTGTGTCAAACACTAATGAAAAAAGATAAAATTAGGCTGTCTGAGGAACACATGTGAGACTGCTTGCAGATTTGACTGAATTTTGGTGGTGGTTATTAGGATGCATGTAGGAAAAGGAAGAGAGTACAAGAGAAAGAGCAAGGGTGTTTGTGGGAATTGTCATTAAATTCAGACCAAGATTCAACCCTGACAAAGAAGATACTGCAATTCTACTGTAATTAAGGAAATTAAGTCAATAAGGGGTGCATTCTCTCAAAGTCAGAGGACTACAACACAAGCTTGTTTAGAATTACCGTTAAATTGTGGTACACTTCACAAAGAAATAGAAGTGAACATTTTAGAAAGCAGTCATCAAGCACCTTGTTGTTTGCCAAGAAAAATAGGCAATTATGAACATTATGCCCAACTATGCATCACATCGGCTCCAATCAAAACCATTTAAATCCAGTCAAGCATTGCTTTCACACATAAAACCCTACCCTATGCTTGATTGTACCTCAGCATACCTGGTATGCAGCCTAGGATGTTGGCCAATAACAATATTCCATTGTCTAGGAATTTTAATCCATGCATCTATATTTATAAATGTCATAAATTTGATTGCAAAAGATTACAATTATCAAACCCTTGCTGTTTTCACTTTACGGTCCAAATCTGTTAAAAAGCCTTTGAAATTGAAAGCAAACAAATAAACAAAATTTGATGAAAAGGGGGCACTGTCAAGCTTTTAAGTGGAAAAACCGGACATAGAAAATGACTTAGCTTTTCTACAGTTCTTTACCCCTCCCCAGGTGATGCTGCCTCTCAGCAGAGTAAAGTTATTATATAGAGAAAATGGTTTAGGCTGCACATACCCAGACTGAGAAAAAAATTGCTTCAATATAGATACATTAAAAACAAACAAACAAAAGCCTTACAGGCACTTTTGTGGTCTCACAGAAACAATGAATTCTACTCCTCCTACTGCTCTGCTGTGGTAACTAATTGGCTTTTTTTCCTACAAAAGCCCTTTGTATTGGAGACATATTCTAAAAATGTGTCACTTGCTGGTATGCAAGCACCAGGTCATATCAGCAAGTGTCAATAGCACTGGGAGTCTTAGCACAGTTGAGTGACCAGTGTTTTAAGATTATGTCAATTTGACCTGCTGTGAGTACGCTATTGGATTTACAACACTGACAGACCAACTGAAGTAGGGCTCTCCACACTTAAAGGAACTGGGACTGAGTTACTATTAGCAAACTCAGGAATTTTCTGCTTCCTAAAACAGCTGCTCAGGGGTTCAGCCTTCTGGGCCTATGCTGCTCAGCCATCCACTGGATGAATACTTCCTTTCACCTTCTCCACCCTAATTTGCTTTTTTTCCTAGCACAGTTTTCAGTGAGAGACACTTGCCTGACTTCTTTTCATAGTAAGAATGATGGCTAGAATATCTCTGTCAAAAATCTCTTTCCAAAAGCAATGTTGCTGTCAAACACTCCAGACAAACTATGTGGCTAAATGCTCAGCTCCTGAGTACAATGGCCACAGCTTAACTGAAAGTAAGATTTTATCACTGGTATTAAAAATGGCAGGTATAATCTTAAATAGGAAAACGGAGGGATCAAATAGCTTTGGGCTGTCACTTTATGACCAGATGTTCCAGGAATCTTCGAGAGACCCTTACCCAGGGAAAAGACATGTACAGTAGCTGACAAAAAGTATTTTTTCAGATACTATCAAAGGTGAGGCTGCACAGAGGTAGCTGATTTCATTTTATTGCAGCCAGTGTTGGAATGTAGCTGCCAGAAACAGGAATGCTTCCTTCATTTAGCCTGATTTATCATTACAAGAACTAACAGAGCTCCTTCATAAACTACTTGAGCTTAGCTCTGGCACAAGTCCAGCAAAGTTACACAACTTGCTTAACACCACGAAGAATATAATGCTTCTATTTACCCTTAAAATAATGCCCACCATTTTCACAGCATTGTACCAGAATTTATGAATTAATTCTGACAACACAGAGGGACAAAGGAGATCTTTTTTTCCAGCAGAATAGAGAGAATGGGAGCTATATTTTGAAAGCCGCCCATGACCCGGAAACTTCAGGTAGGTACCTAAGATACCGTTTAGACCCTGAGCTGAATTTCTTGGAAGGGGTGGTAGGTACCTAAATACCTTTGCAGTGTGCTGGCAGTAGACAGTGGGGTTCTTAGGCAGAGATGTAGGCACGAGCCGCTCCCTCCTCACGCCCACCTGCTGGATGACTTGCACCTCTACCTAATTTGGAGGAGTGCTATCCTTTTCTCCCCTTAGGGCCCAAGAGAATTTCCCTGGTTATTTGCCCTGTGGAGCCAGCTCTGCCTTTAAGCATCTGTGGTCTAGCCACTTTCTCTAAGACCCTTTCACTGTGGGTCCAGGGTAAAGTGGTGTCAAACTGGGAGCTGGGTTAAGGAGACGCTGTTGGCCACCTTTCACATGCTTTTTGTATATTGCATGTGTGCGTGCAAGGGGAACGTTAGTCTTATGCAAACAGTGATAATGCAATCCAATGCGTCAGTGCTCCATGACTTTCTTACGCTTCACCTTGGTTCTCTTTCCGTGCTTAACTCTAGCAACCTCATATGCACTGGTTTTCTTCCTATCTTTACGCAGTAACTAAGAATTTGCATTCAGAAAGATATTAAGGTACCTAAAAAATAGAGTTGCTTAAATTCCTTTGATTTTAGCAGGAATTAGAAAACTAATTAAGAGCTGGATGTTTGACTATGTTTGTAGATCTGAGCGTTGGTGAGTGGTTAACAGCCATCTCAGTTTGTGAGAAAAAGAAAAGATTTATGAGAGTGGGTTTTGGGGGCAATGTGAGAAAATACTTTGAGTGTTCTGAGAATCCTAACATTACTGCACAAGCATTAATCTGATTTCACTTTCAGTGTTGATCTCTACTGTCGTGGTTTAACCCCAGGAAGCAACTAAGCCCCACCCAGCCGCTCGCTCACTCCTCTGATGGGACAGGGGAGAGAATCGGAAAAGTGAGAAAACTCATGGGCTGAGATAAAGACAGTTTAACAGGTAAAGCAAAAGCTGCGCACACAAGCAAAGCAAAACCAGGAATCCATTCCCCACTGCCCACGGGCAGGCAGGAGTTCAGCCATCCCAGGACAGCCGGGCT
>JAVJGG010000008.1:1139031-1151125 GCA_035590195.1 Aviceda cuculoides
TCAGCACAAACCCAAAACACAGCCCCAGACCAGCTGCTGTGAAGAAAATTAACTCTATCCCAGCCAAAACCAGCACATTACTCATACATACATTAAATGGTCAGCAAATCAAACTGAATACTATATTAGTTTAGAGCACAAACCAGGAACAATATCAAAAATGAACCTGGAGTGCTTTTTACTTGAACTTTGTATGTAACTGTATTAAGATGCTGAATATTTCAAAAGCTGAAAGTATTTATAGCTTTTGACTTTTAACCATATTATATCCTTTGCCTTATTTCTTGTCCTTAGCAAATGTCAAGTGGGTGTTGTATGGAACTGAGAGACCAATCTCGGGAGTACATCCGCCTTCAATAAGTGGAACTCCAGATTACACAAAGCTGCAGGCATAAAAGCAGCTGCAAAAGCAAGTTCAGGCTGAAAATGAAACAATTTTCTCTACAAAAATGAACATGAAAGTTAAAAGTAAGGACCTAACTGTAATAATCATGCTTTTAGAAAGTGTTCTTTATATCTAACAGTATTTGCAGTCAAATTAAATCTGTGATGTAGGTTTTAGTTTTAAAACTTTCTATTTCCTTTTTGTAGAGTTGGCATATTTATATAAAAAAGCCAGTCCAAATATGCACTCTGTTCCTGAGAATTATGATCTACCAGGTAAGCTTGAATTTCTGAGAATTATGGCATACCTGGTAAGGTTGAATTTCTTTGTAAATTCAAGACATTCTTTTAAGAAGAGCATATAAATGGTCTGAGCAGGATGTTTTTTCAGGGATGTAACTCAACACCAAGGGACTGTATCTGACTTATCTAAGTATAAAAGAGCCCAGAACCAGGGCTTGTTTTGTAATGCATGTACAGAGTGCAGAGCGCAGGTGATGACTTGAGCTGTGAAAGCTTGTATTATAAAACCTGCACCCACACATTCTGAAAGCTCAGCCAGGTTTATCAAAAGGTTAACTAAAGTTGTGAACCTTTCAAGCAAACCTATGGCTAATTTTGAGTGAATCTTGACTGATTTATAGTTACATGTATCTGACATGCCAGGTTCAGCTTTTTTTCTTACTGTGTTACATTTGAAGTTATTTTGCTTTATTTGAGCCTGGAACTCAAACTGAGTTTCGTGAGAGACAATCCCCTAGAAACTAAAACAAAGGACACTGATAAAAATCTGAGGACTGAAATTGCTGAGTTTCAGACAGGTCTGGATGCAGCAAAGCCTCTTTTTCAGCCTTTTTAAAATCCTTCAGTCCGCACTGAGAATAAAACTGAGGTGTGATTAAGGGAGTTTTGGCTGAGTGGAATGATTGACCTTTGAGAAGATAAGGGCAGAAGAAGTAAACAAATGCAGTTTGTCAAGAGGAGATGCAAAATAGTTGTATGTGCTCTACATCATGTTGTGAGCTAAAGTTTCTTCCTAATTTCCCATGGCACAGTTCTGTAGGAAAACTCAGGACATGGTGCACCCTCAGAGCCGGAAAATGGAAACAGCACATCTGGTATACACTTATGTCCTATCTAAGCTTGGCTATCACAGCAAAAAAACCCCACAGGAGTGCAACTGTAATGTGCAGCAGGCCCAGACCCACTGGTGTCTGCTGACAGTTTGTCTCTCCTCTTGGTTTTAGTGTAACTCCGTGCTTGGTTTGGGCTGGGGCATGTGGAGGCAGGTAAAGGATCGATGTGGCCACACAAACGCACCGAGAGATGCCAGGTTGTGCTGGTCTTGCTAGCCTTTTGCCCCTCGCGTGAATCCACGTCCCAAACCTCCGTAAATCCAGGGCCTCCGAGGGGCTGGAGGCATCTCCCCTGCCGAGCCAGCAGCGGGGCTGAGCCTCCACCAGAGGGTAGGTCAAAGCACCTCAGGCTCTGCTCCATGGGAAAGGGAGAGGCAGGGGAGGGAGAGCAGCATCCCTCATTTTTTTCCCCCAAGATAGCTGTATCTGGGCCTCCCGGAAAGTGAGAAATGTTCCCAGTTCTTGCAGCTTGACATAGCTTTGGTTGGGCTTCTGCTCTGACTTGCCCTCTGGAGGAATCTGTCAGTGTCCCATGATGATATGGGGAGCCCAGGGAGACCTGTGTTTCTACATAAGTATCCAAATAACGTGCCTGAGGAGAGGTGTTCTCATCATCTTCCATTGCCTTAGACTGTTAGATAGTTTTATATAATTTTGTTTCACTACTTAAGTAGATTAAACAGATAATAATGACCTTGAAGTCAAGTATGACAACTTTCACATTAAATTTCAGCCTCATGTCCTGAACTCCGCTCAGTCTATAAAAGGCACAAGTGAATATATATACAATATGGAGTCTATTGTTTCCTGTCATCTGGAGTATGATTTTTATTGTTCTAGGTGATTGCTTTTTATGTCTAGCTTGAAATAGAGTTCTTGTAATTGTACTGTTTACTTCTCTGGAGAAGCCAGTTTGTTTTCCTATTCTCTTTTGAAATTTAATGAATTCCTTCATGAAAGGTGAGGAGCTGAATAGAAAAGAGCTGCTTATGGGCCAGATTCTTCTGGCTGTATACTAATATATGTCCCCACAGTCTCAGTACACAAGGGTTTCCCTGCAGCAGCATCAAAACATAAAGATCAAGAAGCAGTCAGGACATAGAGAAAATAATTACTAATTATTAAATAACTACTACTACTAAATGAAGTACTTTACACCAAAAATAAGCTGACTCTATGACAATCTATTTTTGGTAACTGTAGCAGTACAGATAAAGAAAAAAGATGGGACTAGATAATTTATTAAGAGAGCTATAAAAACAGCTAGCAGATAGTTAAGTGTTGACATTATCTTTCACAGGATGAACAAATGTCAGCTATATAATGAAATGAAACCCGACTGTGTTCCAACCTGGGCTTAAATGTTTGGAAAGGAACACCTTCCTGATTTTCTTAATGTGTTCTGTTAATTAAGCCAGTAGGACTGCGCTCCCAAGTCCCTCAGGCGTTGCTGAAAGTGCCCCTCTACGTCAAGCTGACAAACTTTATTTATGTGACTCGAAAAGCATACCGAATCCCACCCCGTCCTCCAAGCACCCTGCCAGGTGTTTAAAGCTAGGAAACGAAATAACGGTCTCGCAGACTCTTCTTTCTGGCCACCACGTCGGACGCCCGCCAGGAGAAGCGGGCCTGCAGGGCCGCCTCAGGGGCACGGCGTCTGCGGTGCTCAGCCCAGAGGCAGGGACAGCGGGCCAAGGCCCTGGTGGGCGGCCGGAGGACGTCGTGGGCCGTGGCGAGGCGGCGCGAGGAAGCTGGGATGGGGCAGGCTTCACGCTTTTGAGCCGAAGGCTGAGGAGGTGCTACGCAGGGCGCCGCGAAGGCCCGTGGGACGGCTGCCTTCCATGGCGGTGCCAGGAGGGGCAGGACAAGGGCAGACCTCAGCAGCGTGGAGATACTCCTAAAGCGTGGGTGTAGGCGAGTTTGGCCAGCTGGGGAGGTTTTCACTGGGTGTTAGCAGAGCCGTCTAGCTCTGACCTTTCGAAGAAGGCTGGTGCAAATGGGAAGCTTTTGTTTTTATGATTGCAATGGAAGGACCACGGAGACTAAGTAGATGGTTGCTAGTCTTGCCACTCCGTGTGCTGAAAACTTGGCGTTGTTTCTGACACATGGGCTCTATGGTGAGTCCATATAGGCCTCTGAGGGCAGAGATAACTTTCAGTCCAATTTGAAAATCCCTGAGCTCTTGAATATGGCAGCTTGGCTGCATTTTTCATTCTGTAACCCTGTATCACATACTGTCTGGTAAAGCCAAAATACTTGAATGGACTGAACCGACCTCAGTCTAGGCGACTAACAGAGTGACTAACAGCTATAAGGCTGTCAGCCTTTGTGCGGAGATGAGATAGAATAATAGAAACACAGAAAAAAGAACTGGCTATGACATGAGGTGCTCTACCCATGGCTCTTTTTTATTTTGTTGCAGCAGCCACCCTCACCCTTGCCTGGAGGACCTGAGAAAGGAGGTGCAGAGGAAAGTCTCCCCTTTCGGTCTCGGCACAGGAGACCATCAACAGCACTGTAAGTGAGGGACCACCATAGCAATGAATGAAAAGTGCCTGAAAATGTTCCCAGGCTCTGACTGCTGGACCAGGGAACAGACCACATTCTTGCTACTAAATTCCCTCACTCTCTGAAATTAGGTGGCTGCGTGAAAAAGTCACTGTTGGAAATGGTCCCAGGAATATTTGTACTCCCAAGCTGGTTTGGGAAACTTTTGAAAGAGTACTGGATGGCATGTGTGCCAAAAGCGTGCCAGGAAATGGTTTGAAAATCTAGGGAATGTCTGTATTAGGAAAAAGTCCCAATAAGAACAGATCTATGGAATAAAACAGCTGGTGCTGAGGATGAGATCCACACTGACATTCACACTCTTTGTATTTCAGAGGCTTTTACTGTTGCTGAGCTCTAGCCTGCTCCTGTGGACTGAATGTCCATTAGCAGCCAAAGTGCATTAGATGCCCTCCGAGACCGCTTCTCCTGGTTTATTTTTATCTGAAAGGAATTCATTTTGCACATTCCAAATATGATGTGAACCAAAGTGCAGGAAGTGGGAACTACTGGAAGATTTGCTTCAGTAGTGTCTCCTGATCTAAACTAAAATGCTACCACAGATACACCCAGAGACAGCTGTGTCCCAGTGTCTGAGGACATTCCCAATCACAGTTTAATTTACCAGTTCACCCAGTTCAATTGCACATAAAAATTGTGTGAGGCTTTGGCATGCAAAGTGGAAATTGGATTTAAAATTTCATTGCTAAAATTGAGTAAATCTCTACTGAATGTTTGAACTGTCATTCTTCAAGTGCCTAGAATAAATTTGGAAAAGTTTGCAAGCGGACACAAAAAGCACAACTGTTATATATAGACTGTGTTCATGAAGTGTTTTAAGTGTGGCTTGCTAGCATATATGAGAAGGGGAAAGGGGGGGGGGAGAGAGAGAGGGAGTGAGGCTGTGAATGTTAAAAGGAAAGGGAAAGGCCTAAGCAGGATTTCTTCTTATAGATTAGAAAAATCTTCACAGTAAATTTACAACCAAAATTTCCAGTCCTGACTAAAGCAAGCGATGTTTGGCACGCTGTATCTGTAGGTCGTGAGCTTTAATTACACCACATTATCTTTCACTGTAAGATCTGGACAGCAGTTGCCTTTAGGTTGGAATCCAAACTGATAAGGGGCTTTTTATCACTACACAGTACATCAGACATAGTTTGTAAGGAACAGATAGTCATCTGCTGTACCAACCTGCCTATTCTAGTTGAAGTTGCCTCCAGGGAACAGATACCAGAAACTTTACATTTAGAACACTTAAAAAGAAAGATTCCTGGCAAATGTGACTGTATAAGTGGTATTTAAAGAAGCGCTGTATAATATAGTACCTAAATCATTTTATAGTCCCACTGCTGTTTTAGTATGCTAGTAGGATATCTGAACCACTTGCTCTTGACTTGCACCTTGTCTGTAATGATGTTATGCATAATGCAGCAAAAGGAATTCTTCATTCCTGAGCAGGGGAACAGAAGTGCTTTTTACAACTCATCTCTTATGGATCAAAGCAAACCTCAAACTTGCCTTATCATGTAAGTGAGGCTAGCGTCCTTGAGCTTTACTGTTACAGTTACACATGCTTATCCCGTAGTTTTTGCTATGTTTGTGTTAACTGAAATTGCACATTTATAGATTGCACAGGCTTGATTTCTGCTGTTAGTTAGGTGTTCAATGTGTCTGTTAAAACCACTTATTTTCAGGGCTTACTGTGAAATATATGCAGAAATGATTAAAAAAAGTGTAGATACTCACTTTGGGCTAAAACTGGCTAAAAAAAATATAAAATCTTATACCAGAAATAGTCCTTGGGGGGAAAAAAGGGATTAAAAAAAAGGAAATTCCTGATAACTAAATGATAAATGGTAAATTATTCTTTTTGTGTACACTTGTTATACTTTTATTTTCCCTACTACTGCTTGTGCTTTCTGTATTTGTAAAACATAGCTTAAAAACAGTAGAGATGTGAAGGCTGAAAGCTGGGAAATGGACCCTTATTGTGGTCATATGGTTAAAATGAATGAGGTATTTTGTTGCTTACTACACATACATTTCTATCTGAAGCGTTTAATACCTTCATTGTATATTGTGTATGTGCAGTACAAATCGTATAAGTGATAGGGTAACTGCTTTTTAGTGCTAATCAACCCCATAAATGCTGTTTTAAACACAAGCAAACAAAAGGCACTATAATGTTTGACCCCAATGTCTTTTGGTGGATATCTAAGACATTATGTGTCTGGACTGCATTGCTAGTCTCATTTAGATTTCAGGGTTTTTAGGGCAAAGTGTATGTTCCATCTGGGTTTTGTGCCTTGCTGAGCAGTTTGACAGTTTCTATTAAATCATAATAATTTGAACAGCAAAAACTGTAACTGGTGTCTTTAAGAAAAAAAATCCCATGAAGCGTCCCCCCTGGAATGGTCAATACATACTTTCTTAACTAAAGAGATCCATAATAGCTAAGAAACTTCTTATTCCTAGTCATGTGTTTACCTCTTTCCATCAAATCTATATGGTGCTTTTCCTGTAGCAAAAGAGTTTAACTGGTTGGGTGGTTGTGCTGCAGTTGGCTTCCTAGCTTTCCAGGCTGCAGCTTTTACTTTTTGCTAGTTCAGCACTACTTCAAAAGAATGCTTATTTTCCAGGGAAAAAAAATGCTTTAGAAAGGATCCTGGAAATGCACTCTGGGCGTATTTATGTATTCAGCTACTTTCTATTTTCATCTGTTGTGTTTTTGTAAACCAGAAAGTCATGAGCCAGTTCTTGTCCCAAAGCCATGTAGCTATGTCAGAAACTCAGGTAGAATTGTGGTAATAAATCAGGATTTGCATTAAAAATATGGGTCCAGTTGCCCAAAGAGCTCTGAGGCTGGAGCTGGCATCCTCCCTGCTGGATTTGGACCCATGGGCAGAAGTAGTGTGCAAGTGACTACTTAGAAATTCCCCATGACTGAACCGAGGACTGGCATACTGTGCTGGGACCAGCCTTCTATCAACTTTCAGGCCTCTTCCCCAGGGACAGATCTCTGGGTTTGGATTCCTAAATTGTGGTATTCTCTTCTTTCATGGTGCTTGGAAAAGAAACAGTGGGTGCCTACTTCAGTACTGATGTTAAATGTTTACCTAACATTACCAAAATTAGTGATAAAAAGAGAATCTGTACTTCAGTGGGAAAATTATACTGGCAGTAAGTTTTGTTTGTAACAGTAAATCAATATTTGTCTTACCAGTGTACACTTCCTGGTTTTCTTTTTCTGTAAGCTCAAAGAGGCAGAGGTTACTAATGGAAAGTGCAGAGTAAGTTTTAGCTCTCATCTAGAATAAATGGCTCGAATCTCAGTTAATTTTGTCCATGGATGGCCTGTTTGTTCTTTCCTTCAGTTGACTGTACCAGGGTTTTGAGCCCATGAGCAAAAATATTTTTAAAGTAGTTTCTATTCTAAGTCTCATTTTGGCATTCAGCTCCTCAGGCTTTCTTTTGAACGCTAACCCTCTCTGTACAAACAGGAATACTCCTTATTCGGCTGTGTTCTGGCATCATTAATACCAATACGAGTTTTGTTGTTGACTGGATACAGCCAAGATTTCACCTTTGCTCCCCAAAACCTATGCAAAACCCCCTCACATTTTCATTTTCTTATTTGTTTTTTAAGGTCTGCTGAACATGTTTGGGCTGGCATAAACGTGGGGATGCCATAAACACTGGACTGGTTAAGGAAAATGTCTGGGCTGGCATGGATTAAATATGGTGCATAATGTAGGTCAGGAGTCTGCAGACTCCATGGTGCAGAAGTGGTGGCAGCAGCAGCAGCCCCTCTCACCTGTGCACAGGAGTAGGAGAAGGTATAACTGTTCACCTGAAGTTCACATATACTGCAGTCAGGGAAACTGTGCTCTAGATGTGTCACTTAGAGCTCATTTACGCATCTCTTCAACCTGACCAAAAAGCCTTGGTAAGTGTGTGCATGTGTGTATGAATATATACATGAATAAATAAAAAGATTATTCTCTGAGCTACCCACTAAATATTCAAACAGATGACAAATCCTCTGTTAAAAAAACCCACTAATATTGCCTGGTTTAATAATTTCCCTATAAAATAGTTACACAGAATTCCTGCATGTCGATGCAGAAAACAAACTACAATACGTAGTCTATGTAAGCTTAGATCTGCTTTGCACAAAGACAACATGCACAACCCTTTCATGTATAAAATACTCCAACTCTCTCCCTTACACATATACTAGACATGCACTACTCCAAACTTGAGTCATTTTCTTCTCAGGGCAAAGAGTAAAGATAATCTGCCATTCTGTTTTCAAGTGTTTGAGAGGTGCTTGGTGTTACATTTTAATTATGTGGAGAGAAAGGTTCCATAATTTATGAATTATCATTACTTTACAACACATTGGATCCAAAGACTTTGGAGCAGGTTCAGGTCAAGTGTCCTCAGCGCTCATGATGCCTGTTGTGGTCTTGAATCTTTCAGACTTTGGCCCTCAATCAAGTGAAGAGTACTGCAGAGAAACATGGAGTTTATTGAATTCAGCGTTTTCCACTGTTACTGATTATGAATTACAGCAACTCCAGTGTTAATTAGGCTGAAATAAATTAAGTTCTTGGTGGATTTCATGGAGTTTCTCATCAGAAATTAAAGCCTTGCCCTGGTCTGATGAGATATCCTTCCTTCCCTCATCCTCCCTGCCAAGGATAAATGTAAAATCAGTTATAAGCTTTTATACCTGTTTAAGCATAGCATAAAATGGCTCTCATCTTTACGTGATTAGTGCTATTAACTTCAGTGGACTACTAAAGTTGTGGGTGAGCTGGATTTGACTGTGTAAATATGCACTGTGTCAATATGCACTGTGTCTTGTGTACAACATATAGATGCCATCTCTTTTAGCTTCTATTATTTTATTTATTTATGAAGTGTCTCTTTCTATCTGAAAATCAGTTATAGCAGAAATTAGAAGTGCCATCTGTATAGCAGTTGCTGTTGTTACTTCATCACCTTTCCAACTTCAAAATTTGTACATAATGTAATGGAATGTTAAACTGTGCTGTAAAAGGTTAGGTATCTGTTATTTTAAAAGATATTTCCTTTTTGAAAGATACAGGCTGAGTACCTGCTCTCACTGATGTGTAGATAGTCTTGATGCTCACTTCAAAGGGAGCAGTGTTGGGCCCATAATTTACTTTGATGACTTGATCGTGAAGTCCTTCTTGCTGGACCTATTCACCACTGAGTATGTATCAGTGACTTTGTTGCAAATGACCAATCACATTTATTTCATACCAAAAATGAGGGAGAAGGTAAAGAAAAAGTTCTACAATACAATATCATCTTTTGTCTTATTTTTATAGCAGTTATTTGCACTTTGAAAATTACTCCACGAATCATGAGTGATTGCAGTGGAATCAGTGAGTAAGGTTGGGGCCTGATCATGCTAAGAGATCCTGAATATGGACCTGATCCATGGCTTATTCAAGCCTTTTGGAATTTTTTCATCGACCATGAATACAAAGTTGATCTGGCCCTGCATTAGGAATCCTTTATTTCCCCAGTTAGTACTGAGGCTTGAAATTTACCATGTACAGAGGGTCAACGCAATGTCTAAGAAGCACAAATAACCATTAAAACCCTCACATTAGGCCTTAGTTGGGAAGGAAGTGATGCAGAGGTCTTTTGTTGGACTAGTGTATGGGGTGAACTGTTGTGAGGATGAACCTTTGTCTAATTTACCCTTTCTTCCCATATTTTTCTACATTTTTCTTGGTAGCATTATCATTTTATTAATTAAATATAGAATATTGATATTAAGATAAATGTGTCATATCTTTCTCTCTTATGTTGGAACTTCTGTACTCTAATACTAGTAAGAAAAAAAATTATGATAGTGAACAGCATGTGAGGGTGGATTCTTATATTAAACCCAGTTTGTACCTCAAAACCCTTTTTGCGGATTCTGATTTGCTGCTATAAGACATTATGATTATTTTTAGTCTTCTTGATAAAAAATGTCTTCTTTTCCATAAGGGCAAAACATGATTCACAAATACACTTCAAAACCAACCATCACATTAAGAGAGACCCCTACACCATGAAAGTCGGTTTCGTGCTGTCCCATAACTCAAGTAATTATTATTTCTCCAAATATTTATACTTGACAGTTATACTTACCAAAAGGTGCCTTCTTGCACAAACTGACATTTAGTATCTTGTAGTCTAAAGTAAATAGTTTTACTTAAAAGGAAGGTAAAATCAAGTCAAAGTCTCATAAAACCTTAGAATGGCAAAACTAGTTTTAAACCAGTTTTTTCCCCTCCCCTGCTTCAATCCACTAGCAACTCAACTTTTGCACTATTCAGAGAGCTTTCTTTTGTGAATGGCTTAGATTTGCCAATTAGCATGAGAATGGTCCCTCCTTGCATAATGTCAAAATTACCATCTAAGGAAGCCTAGTCATTGTATGGCTTGCAAAAATACTAAAACGTGTACAAATGGCAATTTACTTTGGTGTGAACGGGTCTTTTAGAACATTTTCAGAATAAAAAAAGAAAGAAAAGGTTGCTGGTTTTGGGTTTTGTTGTTTTTTTTTTTTTTTTTTTTTTAAATTTCTGTTTCCATTTACACAAAATTAAAAGCAAATTCCCACGAACATTATTGATAGAACTCCAGCATCATCGGAGTATGTAGTGAAGATGGTGATACCATTCTATGCATTGTTAAATTGTTTAAAATTTGGAAAGGTGCAAATCCCATAGCATGGAGCACCTTTTCCTCTGGAGGGAAAATGAATAGCTTAGTAAGTTTTTGCTTTCCTTCTGCAAGAAGTTTTAGCTTCACTAATTGAGCGGTGAAAAAGCTGAAGTGTATACAGAATGCTTACACTGTTAAAGTAAAAATTGGGTTTTTATTGTCTTACTAAGGAAAAAACTGTTCCCATCTATGGGAAAGAAAATGAGATTTTCTAATAGGGAAGGACTCTTCCAAATGCTTCCAGAAGAAATCTGAATACGTTAGTGAAATAATAGGCCTCAGAAAATATGGATTTTTAGAGTGACTGCCATAGTAGAATAAGTTAGTCCATCTGCCCACTCACTGATCCCCAAGGTCTGGACTTTGGATTCGGTCTCGCCACTGCAGAATTAACTAAGATTAAAGATATGCTTATATATTTGGTATGAGTCAAATTCATCCCAACATACGAAGGTCAGCAGTAGACCTAGAGACCCTGCATATCTTGAATTAATATCTAAGCGCTACAAGGCTCTGGCCTTTCCCCAGGGACGAATTGCCACCAGAGTCACATTTCTGCCGGCCTTGCTCTGCAGCGAGTGGACAGGTCCGAGCAATGGAGAGACCCGCTGGACCCCTCGTCCCACGCCGGGCGACAGCTCCTACAGCAAGGCCATGGCCATGGCTCTCTTCAGGGGCCCCCCCGCGGGCAGTACGTGTCCATATCCCTCCGCTCCGGTGGGACGGGCAGCGGGGGGGGCTGGGGTGGAGCGGCGGCTCCTCGGCCCCCCGTCCTCGGCACGAGCTGGGGCCCTTGGGCCACGCGCACAGCACCCAAACCTGGACCCCTCTCTTCCTGGCCAGGGTTGGGGCAGCAAGTCACTGCCCCTAACTGGTCTTAGTTTCTTTCCGTTGCTCTTTCCTGCTTCACGTTCCCTTTTGTGCACACTCTCTTGCTCTTTCCCTCTTTCCTTTGCTATCTGTTGTCAGCCTCTCCACTTCTTCCTCTTTCTCCTTGGGCTTTCACAACGTCATTTCCCAGACCTTATTCTCTCTTTTTCTTTGCCCTTTCCTTTAAATGCTTCTTCTTAGGCCCTATAAAAGGTCTTCCAGTTAAAATATCATCTATAACTTTAGCTTCTATTTCTAACATGCCTTTTCTACAACTAGTTTTCTTCCAATTTTCCCTATGTTTGGCATAAATAAATCATAGTCTGAAAAGACCTTATGATCTAGTTACGGATTGAAGGACATTCTTAGACAAAAAAAAAAAAAAAGGGGGGGGGGAT
>JAVJGG010000008.1:1156806-1199463 GCA_035590195.1 Aviceda cuculoides
TGTCCCCCTAGCAACCCGTATGGGGAAAAATTCCTTTAACAGAAAAAAAACAGAAGAGTTTCTGAAACTCCAACACCCAGTTTATATACTGGGCATGTAGAGTACATTGTATGGAATACCCCATTGGCCAATTTGGGTCACTGCCCTGGCTGTGTCCCCTCCCAACTGCTTGTGCCCCTCCAGCCTTCTTGCTGGCTGGGCATGGGAAGCTGAAAAATCCTTGGCTTAGTCTACACACCACTTAGTGACAACTGAAAACCTCAGGGTGTTATCAACGTTCTTCTCATACTACATCCAAAACACAGCACCCTACCAGCTACTAGGAAGACAACTAACTCTATCCCAGCTGAAACCAGGACAACACTATGGGAAAACTGTTCAAAGTGTGATAAGAAAGAATGAGCAACTTTGGAAATATTCAAAGTGTAGGCTAAGACTATAGAAACAAAAAATTAAAAATCTATGTAACAGAAAAAACGTACCCAGGAGAGAAGTTAGCATAGCGAAGACTAGAGCTAGGTCACTGTATGAGTGAGCTCTCAGAGATGCTTGTTCTCAAACACAAGAGTGGCAAGCAAAGATTTCTTTGGAGTAGTGAACTATGGAGGATGATGTGTGTCTAATTTGGCTGCTAGCAGTCTGAGAGTGCTCTGGTGCAAAAGTGCCTGACAGGTATCAGATAAGTATCTTCATAAAGAACATAGAGAAGTAAAGGCATCATTTCTGAAATAGTGGGAGAGTTAATTAAAAACCAAACTGTCTATAGACATACGTAATAGGAGGCCTGATACAGTTCTTTGAGAAAATCTGGTTCAAGAAGAAAGAACAAGGGAATTCTTCCACATAATGAGCTATCACTAAAATTGTTCGTCAATATGCTCAGATAAAGACAGAAGCTTTGGTCTTGGTCCGCTGGGATAAAAGATTTCGTGTCTTTTTGATGGGAATTCAGTGTAAGTGAACACAACCCAATTACTGGAATTGTCAGGTAAATAACAGAGTAAGGTTGCAGAGATTTATTTATTTTTTAGCCACATATGTATGATTTTCAAATTGAATACTGATCTGGAAGAGAAACTGTATTGTAAATGCATGCTCCAGAGAATTTTGTGTAAAAGGACAACTGAGATAGATTATATACATGTCGATCTGTTACAACAATAAATCTGTTTGCTCTTCCATGAATATATGGAATATCGTTACAAGAAATATTGCAAGGCATGAGACATACCAAAGAAAGTTTTTAAGTCATAGGGTGTGGAGAGCAGCACATTCATAGAATCTCCTATTGATTGAAAAGTAATATCTGAGTAAGAAAGGATTTTTTTGGAAGGCAACTGGGTAGTGATTCCTAAGATACTCAAGTAAAGAAAACACTACGTTTATTTTTTCATGTAGGTTGAGAGAATAATTGAAGTTTTAAAGTGCAGGAACAAGGATGCTCTGCATCCCCGCAGTATGATGCCTAGGCTAGTACAAATTGGTTGGGCTTGGCCTGGCATAACAACCTTTATCTGCATGTCCCAAGGAAATTCCTCTGCCTTTGTTTTCCCTTGGGATTTAGAAACAACATGCAGGAGAAGAGACTAGACGCCTTCTGTGCAAGACACAGGATATCATTCGCTATAAAGCCTTCTCAAGCTATTGGCTGTCCTCAACAGCCTGACTGAGTGGTGGGACGTAGGGGGCATTGCCCGGTCCCCTTGCCGGGTCGCTAGCCCTGCTGCAGAGGATTTACCTCTCCAGTACACGGTTCAGTATCGCGGAGACTACGCTGCTTTCGGTTCGTGCTGGGTTAACCGTGGCTTGCTGCCAGGCGCTCCCCACGCCACTCTCTCAATTCCCCTTCCTTCTTCACCGAGCTTGGTGTCGGCGCAGTGGTTTCTTTCGTGTTGTCTCGCTTCTCTCTCCCAACAGCTGTTGCGCAGCATTTTTTACCCTTTCTTAAATATGTTGCCACGGGGGCACTACCTATGTCACTGATAGGCTCGGCTTTGGCCAGCGGTGGGTCCGTCTTAGAGCCAACTGGAACTGGCCCTCTCCGACACGGGGGTGGTTCCTGGTGCCGTCTCGCAGAAGCCAGCCCTGCACTCACCCCGCTACCAAAACCTTGCCGCCCACACCCAATACACTGCTCTTTCTACACATCTCACAATTCTTTAGGATTCTCAAATAGACGTCAGTTCTGAGGCTTATTTATGGAAGACAAAAGTCTAGGCCAAGGGAAGCGGAGGACCATAAACTGATGGTCTAGTAAAATGCGCTCTCAAATCAATATAGCTCTCTGTTTGTTTATTAGCCAAAAAAGTATCCAGAACCCTAAATAAAATGTTGCTTCCCTGAACCAAGCTTATGTGAGGCTTGCACCGTTAATGAAGAAACCAGTGCAGGTTAATTCGTTTCCAGTAGCGATATCTGTCATACCTAAGGCAGCAATATCTAACAGAGAAGCACTCGTTAGTGGGTGGAAGCAGAACGCTTGCAGAGAAATACGAACAAAGCAGCTCGCCGTTCGTGCTGCCGCAAACGCGTTTGAATTTGTGATCACCGCTCTGCAGTCAAAATAACAAGGTGCCTGAAGAAGGAGCCGGACTTGGAAGGTGTTCGCTGCTGCCGTATTATAGCACCAGTCAAAGGAAACCTGGCCTGTGTCACCTGCTGACGTTTCGTTTAAGAGAAAAGCAAAACCAGGGAGACCCTTCGGGGGAATGCTTTCAGGCTGCAAGTCCTTCTGAGCAGAAATTGTAATTTGAGTTTGTGCAGTGCTCAGTAAGATAAGACACTGAACGCTACACGGTGCCACTGTAGTTTTCATCTCAGAGTACCTTTTCCCCAGAAATGCAGGAAAATAAAAGAATGATAAAAAGAATACTTAGTACCGACATAAAGACAAGCTTTATCATTTTCACTTCATGTCCTTGATCATTAATCTGGCCACAGAGAGTAATGCAAAGAGTAATGTGAAATAACACCAGTTCTTTTTAGGAAAGAGGGTATCTTAAAATTCTGCAGAGTGCAAATGGGTCATCTTCTAGAAAGCCAACTTTTATTCCTTGTAATTACCTTGATCTTAAAGAGGATATTTCTTTCATTTTCTGTGCATTTTCATGTGCAACAATGACAACATTGTTTGTCTGCTTTGCCTATACAATCAGTGCCTTCAGCCAAAGAATATTAAAGATGGCAGTAGAGAATATGACAGACCTCTTGAAGGAGTTTCCATAGTCTTTGAACCTCAGGTTTAATTCATACCAAGCTGTAATTTTTGCCTGAAATCTTTGCTGCAGTACAGGAGGGTTTCCAGAGAGCTGAGGCTCTTAAGGATAAAGTCAGATTTTAAAAAATGCTTTCTGTCCTTACAAAGTCTAACAGTCTTTCAGTACAAATTCAGAGTGTTTTCTGGTAAAGATAATTTATTTTTCTCTCTTTCTAGTCCCATAAATTCAATCTCAGATTTAATCTATATATGCATATTAAAATGTATATATTTATTGTTATATAAATTATATGATATTTATGTTTTGCTCCCCTCAGCTTTGAAATAAGTTTTTGCATCATAGGTTTGTGCAACTAAATGATGAACATTTGATGCCATTTGCTCCTATGAATCTAAGAATATGTATACAATCTTCTTAAAGCTAATATCTGTGCCTTAATTCACTTGGCATTATAAAATTCTGTCTGACAAGTATCCAAAAGAATGAATTTGGCAAATACTTTATGTAGAACAATGGTTGAAGAACACTGTGTCTTATTAGTAAAAGCAAAACTAATCTTGCTGTAAGTTAGTACAGCACTAAAAGCTTAATTTTGATGAGTGACTACAATAAGCTGCTCATCCTGTGATCCTTTCTCACATGGTGCTGTGGAAGAGCAATTGTTTGGGTAGTTATCTGTTCATGACAGTCAATATTTACTTGTCAAGGCAAAAAGCCCTGTAACAATGAGAAATACATGTGGTTTTAGTTGTTCTGGTTCTGCTTGTTTAATAAACAGGGGTTGTAATCCCTGAAATTAAAAAAAAAAAAAAAAAAAGGTTTTTCTTCTGCATAAGCAAATGACAGGCAGGTTGAAAGGAGAACACAGTTGTCAGCCACAACTATTTCAGAGCTTCTAGAAATACCAATAATTCCATATACATAAGATAGGAATCAAATTTTTATTTTTGTAAAGACTTACTTTTCAGTAACTAAGGAAACAAAGAATATTTTCTAGTGAAGAAGGAAAAATATTTAAGTGTATGGAAGACATCTAAGTTACAGGGAGGTAAGCTAGAGGGAAAACTGAGAGCACATTAAATGTTCTATGGTGTATGTACTTTCCTAGGTATATGGACAGGGAAGACCGGAGCAAAAGACAATGCTTCAAAATATGAAGCTCTGGGAGGAGATGATTAAGTCCATAAGATCAGAAGAAGCAGAAGGTCAGTATTTTGGGGTCTCGTGGTTTCTGGTTACAACATTTGTACCCCACCTACTGAAAAATAACAAGTTCTGACACAACAGAGAATTATAGAAGTGTATTGAGTGAGATCTGTGCTTTAGAGAACAAACAGATACCTCTTTCCCATTTTGCCTACATTAAATATTCCTGAGGTCGCACTTAATCAGACAAAAGTGAAATTAAGGTTATGTACTTAAAAGTTGCTGATTTTTACAGAAGTTAAGCCTAAATGGTGTATGGATCATTTTTCTCAAAGAAAACAGCTTTAATGCAACAGAAAATTTTTTAAGCCAGAGTGCTCTTACAGTTGTGAGTAAAAGGAGATCTAGGAATTACAATCAAATGATGAATAATTTTCTACATTTTTTCCATAAAAACTGACTTTAAAATTGTGAATTTTAGCTATAGAGATGAATTTTTACAGCAAGGTATTTCTGATCATCTTTTATATATAAAGTGAATGAGCAGGAATATTATAAGAAGACAAGACATTTCTGTTTGACTTGATTTTTATTTTAATATTTCCATTGCTACAGAGGTTTTAGCACTGATTATTTTATTTTATTTTATTTTATTTTTACTTTTAAGATCTTTCTAAGCCAAATAAGTACTGATCTTTAATGCTTACCTGGATGAGTTATATTACTATGTCTATGGATAGTTATAGGAAGGCTTTTATTCAAATTATGTTAATACTTTGAGCTCTTAACCCCTTTGAAACTGTTACAACCTTCTCAACCTTTTTTCTTTTTCCTTTTTTTCAAGCATGCCTTTGGGATTTAGAAGCAGTTTAATTGAAAATTAGTAAGACTGAGGAAGACTGAGTGCTTTGACTTTGCTATGCCATTGAAAAATTGAAATCGTTGTCCTTCTCTGGCTGAAACTGCCTGAACTGAGGAGGTGTATTTTCACTTTGGGACAAAAATGTGTTATCTATGGCTACAGATCCGAGCACGTCAAACAGTGTGTTATTTAGAGCTTCACTGAGAATGAGATAAATAATCGGCAACTGATGGTTTAACTTCCAAAGGCTCTATTGGTAATTAGCTCCCACCAATATCTCCCAGTAATTTTCACTTTCCGTTGGAGTTATGCATCAAAGTGTGGACTTTACAAAAGGTACCCTGTTGTAAATATTTGAGAACTTCATCTCTGACCTGCTTATAGCGATTAAATAATTCTGAGATTTATAGAGAATCCAGGTCTCTTTTCTCTGAGATAAAATCCCACTCTCCCCTTTCAGCTTTCTACTGCCGTCCCTCTGAACAGACTTGATCTTGCCCGCTACCGCAGAAAAGATGGAAGAAATGAATCCTTTGATCATGTGCTTCTTAAATGGAGCCTGCTTCCATTCTTACGTGGCTGGAAATTGAAAAGAGAAGTGCCAGAACTGTCTTATGTGAACAAAATCAAATAAGTTATGGAAGGCAAGACTGTATTGGTTCTGAAAGAGGCAGATAATACCGATCGTAGAGGAGTTGAAAAGCTTTCAGTGAAGCTCGAGTGCACAGGTTGGGGAGCAGACCACACCTAATCTTTCCCTCCTGAACTTCAATGTGTCGCTTAATGGCATGTCGAAATTTGACGAATCTCCAGAGGAATATCATGCTCATCCACGACATCTATCCCATCACCCTGGAGTCTTTGTCTCTGTAATGAATCCATCTGGACATGACACACAGCAAACACGATATTGCAATCCAACAGTATTAAATGCATCTCGGTGTTTTCTCCGGGATTTTCATTGTGTCAATTTATAACGACTACCAGCACAGATTTTGTCTTCTCCAATACATTAATTAATTAACTTTTGCAGTGCATAAAAATTGACTAAAACATTCTGCAGAAAAACGTGGGATAGTTGGGAGGAATGATTTGAAGTTCTTTTCTGTTAATTTCTTGATCCATTTCTCCTTTTTCTGGGAAATGCACAGAGAGTATATTATACATTTTCTCTTCCTAACGTGCAATTTTACATCATTGTTGAGAAGGAGAAAAACATGGAAACAAAAATGTTCAAGTCTATTGTGACAAACTAAAGTGGACTTAGGTCAGCTGTTAATTACAGATGTTATTTAAAATAATTCATTAGCTTTTTTGATTGCTATTGTTGGAAATCAGAATTATAGATAACTTTAATAAAAATATTTAATTAAATATTTAAGTTACTTATTTCCCCATGTAAAATTTGCTCTTATTATTTTTATTGGGTTGCCAAATATATAAATGGGATGATTCTCATGGTTTTGACTGGGTGAATTCAAGTAATATATGCCCGTTAATATTTTAAAACAGATCTCTGGAGAACTCACTTGTGTAGAAATTTATGACAGGCTGGAGCTGGCTTCATTTTCCTCTGTATTTGTCCATGTACCAGTAACAAATGACCTGACTGAATGAATCACAGGAATGTCAGCTCTGCACTTTTATTTTTAACTGTGCAATCTGTTGTGATTTGAGGACTGAATTGTAGAAATACATCTTGTTATGCTGGAAAAACTACTCTGTCACATGGCTAGTGTTCACCTGGAGGGCGTACATGACAAAAAACTGCAGGCACAACATTACAGTATATGTATTACAATTAAAAAATACCACATGGAGGAGCAGGAGCAAGGTAATGAGATCAAGATGGATTTACTTGTTCTACGCTCTGCTCTCCTCCTTTAGAGATCGCATTGCTGAAACCTAAAATAATTGACATAAACATCTGCACATTATTTATATCTGCTTGCTCTCTGTTTCATAATTTTAAGATTCCCCAAATTGTGGTGGGATCTTCCTGGCAGGAAGGAAGATGTGGTCATTACTTCACTGAATGTTCAACCCCACTTCAGGGAGTGGAGTCCAGCACATTTTTTCGGGAAGCGTGGGAAGGAGATAGCATGAAGAAGGATGAAATTGCAGTGTTCAAGTAATGCAAACGTTTTCCTGAGACAGACTCTTCTTGAATAATTTTTTTTCCCTTTTTTTTTAAAAATAAGGTTATTGAGGGTATTCAAGCTGTTACTAATTTTTAAAGGTAGCGTAGACATTTCCTTTAAGGCAATAACAAAATAAGATTTGCTCAAACAGTTTTGTGGTCATTTGATATCTTGGAATTAACAATCTGAATGCAATTTGATTAGTTACCCACCATTCTCATATGGAGGTGGCACCCATGTGCGGTCTATGAGCATCAGATGTTTTGGTGTTCTTTTAGCTGGTTTTAGTAGTTTTTAAGTGTAAATTAAAAAAGAAAGAGTTTTGTTTTAAAAGATTTGGTATCTAATTATGTGTGTACTTCAGATATAAGATTTGAAGCTTTAAATGAGGGAAAAGCAGAGGGGATATTTGCATTAGAAAGAATAAAGAACAAGTAACTCTTATCTGTTGCTAGCACGTTGCTTTCCCTAAAACATTCTGTAAATACCTTCATTCATGTCTGGACCTGACACACGGTATATTATCTTTTGCTTAATTAGTGATGTTTTCAGTCTCTTCTCCTGCTGCAGTAAAAATTAATTTCTAAATTTTATGAGATGTCAGACTTCCTCAAACAGTGTGAAAAAACAGCTCAAAGGCTCTAAGTAAAAGATTTTGGGCCATGATTGACACAGTATAGTAGGTCATACGCTCCCCTGACAAGCCGTAAATTCTGAGCTATACGACAAAATGCAGGTGTTTCTAAGGGAGATTCTGACTGCATAATTCGTGAGCATCAGCCTATATATCACGTGTAGCAGGATGTAAATGGTTTGTGGAGAATCTTTGTTTGCTGGATGTGCCCAGGAAAGAGAGGATGCTGTGTGTGTGACAATGAATTATATCCGACCAGTGGAAGGGGGGATTATAGGTTACACTGATGAAAAGCACAGCCATCACTCAGACAGACTTTGACAGGACCTTCCAATCGAAATTCCACTTTCTGGCCCTGGTGGATTAGTTTACAGACACTCACACATGCACAAAGTTTGAAGCCCTACTGATGAAGAAATCACATCCTTACAAAGAAACGTGGCAAAAAAACCCTCTTGGAAATGACTGTTTTGTAAATGTAACCGGTCTACAACACGATGGAAATGTGTTTGCGCAAACCCCTGTGTAACAGAGTGTGAGAATGCTTTCATTGACAGTTGGGATTCTTTCTCCCTGATATTCTAAAACAAAAGGTATTTTGCTACCATGAAGATGTGATGGTTCATATTTTCCTGGCTATTCTGGAGCAGTTAATGACGGATAGACAATTTCTTCTGGTTCAACTTTTGAACTACCAGTAGTGTGTGGAAACTGCTTTTCTGCGACATGCGTTTTCTGCTTTCTCTTGCCATTTGGTATAATTAGAGCTATTTGCATGAGAAGAGAAGGTTGCGGAAGGGGTGGACTTAGAAACCCACTTACTCTTGCTGTTTACTCTTTGCATAAAGTCATAATCCCCGATGAAGTAAGCAGCGATTCTGCAGCGGCAAATCATTAAGTCGCACAAAGGAAGCTGCACTTCAGGGATTCCGATCCGAAAGGATTCCGAAGGCTGTTACCTGGTGGCTGACTTCAATGGGACCTGGAGACAGCCAGCATTTCTCACTATCAGACCTACTTTCCTGAAGTCAACCGGTAAAATTGCCGCCGTTTTCAATGAAGCAGAATGATACCCTGAATGAGAAAAAAGGAAATGAATATTGAAGAAACAAAGATGCTTCTTTCATGCAAATTACTTTACTAATAAATAAAAAGGGAAGAATTAGAACCAGGAAATACAGGAGATAAAGAGAAACTGTTGTCTGAATTAATGCCTTTCAAATTTCCCAATGAGGCATTTAGTTAGCATTTAGTAGCAATGTTCATTATACTTCAATAATTATTTAGAGCTTTCTCCCTCAGAAACTGGTTGTAGTGAAAGACTGTATCATGGTTCAGTAGTTAGGGATTCTTTTACACCATTATGCAAAAAAGAATACAGAGGAGTTTTTCTAGGGGGAGGGCTGGGAACCTGTGAAATACAGCAGCTCAATTAGAGAAGACCTGAAGTTACCATGAGTGAGCTCTGTAGGACATGTATATTTTAAATTAGCTGATTGCGAGAGAATATTCCAAATTAAATTGCAACTAAAAAAGCAGCACCACCACCCCACCTCCCTCAAGCCAAACTGTAAAATCTTTCCTTGCCTACCCGCCACAATATACGTAAAAGGAAAATGCAAGTAAAATGGGTGGTGTATATCCAGTGGATGTTGTAGAAGTCAGTGCTGGTGAGCTGTTACCATGCAGTAACAGTAATGTTAATTAAAAGTCTTGCCTTCAATTTCTGTTACCACAGTGTTGTAAGTTACTTGAAGTTGGCTGACTCCCGAGATTGTACCTTGTATGAACACTAAGATCCGTCTCCACTGAGCTAATTTTTAAATTGTACCCAATTTATGCATGTATTTAGTCAATATGTTGTGCTATAAGACAAGACAAACATAAGAAATTAATAAATATTGATGAAACTGTATCCATCTTAATTACTGCCAGAGAAGAAAATGGTATATGTACAAAATGCAATGTTTAGTGCCTAGTGGGGAATTCTCAATAATGGTACCTATTGAGACAAACTGTTTTTTTTTTTCCCCCTATATTTTTATAAGGATGTGCTACTCGATATTAGAAGTCAAGCCAAGGGAAAAAAAGATTTAATAGTGTAATATTCTTTTAAAAATCAGAAATATGCAAAGAAATATATTATTCCCTTTAGTTTTTTTCTGTCATTAATTTGTTCAGAGCATTTATTAGAGTCTACCTATTTTGTTTCAACTTGACCCAGTCTGAGCAGTTTGAAGACATTTACAATGATGAAGAGGGAGCTTCAATTAACCTTCTTTGCTGAGATATTTGATATGCATGAGTTACTATATAACAGCTTAATTATCTAATACCCTTTGAAAAGATTTCTAATAAAGAATGGAATTGATTTATATATTATGAGAGCATAATCATTTATTTAATTTCTCATCAGATTTCTTTTGCCAAAATGTATGTAAATTAACTAGCATGCTATGGGACCAAGACCAATAGTCAGGACCTGACAACTTTCTAAGTCCATGTATGTTTTGATAACTTTGCTTTGAAGGAGAAGCAAAGCTGTTGGTAACTAATAACCAAGTACTAAAAAATTGCACTGCAGGTCAGAACTCATTAGAGCTACAGAGATGTATTTTAATCTTTATTCTACAGATCTATTGGCATAATTTGTACCACAATAGATAAAAAGATATAGACAAAAAGGATTTTTTTAAAAATTAATTTTACAGGTCCTAATTTTATATTACAAACATATATATATTTAAATTATGTGATTTACCCCTACTATTTTTGTGACATTAGAATTAATGTTTTCATTGCCTTTAATAAGAATATAGATACAAATACACTTTTTCTCTTAAGGGTTGCATACTTGTGAAACAGAACAAAGGAGTAGATTTAGGCTCAACCACGGAAAAAATGATCAGTGTTTCAGACTAAGTCCTGGTTTATCTCAGTCCTGATGCAATCTAGGGCCACCCCTAGCATGGAATGACCAGATTCCTTGAGTACCTGGTGGCCTCTTACAACAATACTAGTCAAATAGTATTTGTTTTTACTGGATCAACTGTCAAGGCTTCTTAATGAGAAAGTTAATTACCATGTTACAAAGGAGGAAACTGAGGCACTGAAGAATTAAATGATTTCTTGAACTAACAAATGGGGCCAGTGACAAAGAAAGGCTCAGGAATTATAGTTTGATTCCCCAGTTATCTGTATTACTTACACAGATTTTTCTCCCTTAGTGCTGCCACATTTTGGTTGTGGTGTTAGGGGAACAGAAAGTTTATTTTTTTATTTGTTTGTTTGTTTTTTTGTTTATTTATTTTTTTTCCTGTGGAAACTATTCAAATCTAAGAACTGTGCTTTTGAAAAGAGTTTTCAAAAAAAGCCATGACATTAGTCAGCAGATGAAAAGATGGAAACAGCCAGGGTGAAATCCCTGCTGAAGTTGATGTGAAATTTGCCACTGACTTCTGGGAATCCAGAATTTCACCGTAAGGTGAAGCGATAGGAATAAAATCTCCAAACACCAGAGAAGGATAGTTCGAAGCTGACTTTTAGCAACAGTTTTGGGAAGTGAGTAAGGAGCAAGAAGGAAGTAGAAAGTAATGAATTCAGGGCTGTAAGCAGGAGTAGACTTGCACAGATTTCTGAAGGTGAGAATAAATGAAACAAAACAGTCTCTCATCGCTAAGATGAGGTGAAGATTAATATTTTTGCATGAGGGCTTATGTTTTTTTACTCTTTTGAAATGTATTTTCCTCTCCAGTAATAACCATAAAGCTAATAAGCATAAATCTTTGGCAAGACAAACACAGATAAACAGGGTTTGCTGAAATTGGCCATAAGTGACTTCTCGTTTTCAAGAAAAATACAGATTTGTTTTGTTTTCTTATTTAGACATTTTACTTAATCCTTAAGAAATTTCTTACATTCTGTTTCAGCAAAACTCCCAGAGTCTTATCTAGCATATAATACATCTGTAAAACATCACCATTCCCTTCCTTTCAGGAGACAGCGCTCATCATGTTTTTACCTCGCTGCTCCAGGTCGGCTCCACCCTTTAGGTCCCTGCAAGTTCCCTTTATGATCAAGAAAGGGAATTCCACCTCCAGCGAGCAGGCTGCCATCCATAAATCGGTACGCAGGCTCGGGAGCCTGACCGGGGGGTGGCGAAGCTTCTGCCCAGCCGTGGGCAGGAGGCTGGTGCTCAGGTGGGCGCAGGCAAAGCTGATCTCGTAGCACAGTGTCAGTGTCCTACCCAAAGACTTTGCCAGAAAGTTCGGAAGCTTGAGTGATATAGGAGATGCAGGGTTTCTTTTGTTTAGGGTTTTTGTATTTTTTTTTTTTTTAAATTTACTCCAAAATTTAGACATCTAATTTCTGCTTAAGTTATATTTTAATGCTTAAACATCACCTTGGATATCACCTGAAAATAAAATAGAGAATGCGAACTATGCTTTTCATTTGTACATTGTAAAGCAAGGAGGTAATTACCTCCATTTTACGAAAAACAAAGCTGTTGACAGTAATCGTTCTCGCTGTGGGACCAAAATGTTAGACATGAACTAGGATTTCTTTGTTAGAATATTTCAAATTGTATTTATTATGTGAATTTTTTTCTTAAACATTTCTTATGCATTACAGTGCCTGTCTGTGTTACAAGTCGGTGTCAAAATAATGGTGAAGTTCTTAATTTTGTTGGATGGGATTAGAGCTTTCCAGCCTACGAAGTCTATTGGTAGAAAAGGCTAGCTTTTTGAAAAAAATATTAGTTAGCGAGTCAATGCTTCAGGAATGGTATAAATCTGAGACACTTTGTTTCAACTGGAAACTGACCTACATAACTACGGAACAGGTTTAATCTGGCTCAAAGTAAAGAGCAGGAAGTGCTCAGGATATTTAAACTTCTGTACTGAAAAGTTTGAATTTACAAAGAGAAATTCAAATGATCCAGGATAGGATTCATAATACATCAGTCTGGGATTCTCATTCTTAGACTAGTCAATGAAGACTGATTTAAAAGTAAGTGTTCATGCCATCCTAAACTATGAAGTAGGTCACCGATACCCACTATGGTAATAAAAGCATTTTAGTAATTATAGGGGTGGAGAAGTAGAAGGTTTAAAACTGAATAAAGACTTGGAATACTGACAAAGTCATCCAGGCCAAGCTGACAAAAAGGCAATTTCTTATTAACATAAATTTGCTTTACACTTGAGTGATTTTTTTTTTCCAGATGGTGACTAGTTCACTGGAATAAATAAAATTCTGGCAATTTTTTACCAAACCAGGCCTTTTCTCTATTATATTTCAGTGTTAAAAGTAAGTTGTGGGAACTAATTATAAGATGAAGCTCCAAAAGTTTTGAAAGAAAACTTTGATGGAAAAGGAAAAAAAAATCCCACTGAAACTCTTTAGAAGAGGTTTGCTGTCACCAGAGCAGCTCCACTTCCAAGCACCGTTGATATGCTCAGTCTATCTGCTTTAATACAGCCATATCCTGGGACTGTTTATCTTTGGATGCGGAGAACATATGATATCATTAACTAAACTCTTAAACCCTTTTAAGGGAAGCTAAATTACTTTAATCTTTTTTTTTCCTCCTCCAACTGCAATTTTCTAGTAGCCATAAAAGAAGAAAAGCATTATTTGCATAATGAGCCCTTTTCTAGGTCTATCATGACGTAAAAAGGAGTAATTTTTTCTTTCCTTATATATAACACATTCACCGAATATTTATCAGTTTTTCCAGTAAATGCTAACAAAATGTGATGAATTAATGGAAAAGAATTTGACCAGAAAGAATAGAAGGAAGAAGAAATATCAACACACTGAAATATCTTGGGTTTTGTGTGTTTTTACAAACAACATGCAGGTGACTGAAGTGATGAGAAAATAGTTGCACTGTAGTTGACAATTTTTCCTCCCCCGTCATTACACTGTGTCATACCATGAAGCTTTACAATGCTGATACAGTTCTTGTAGGTTTGCCTAATGGTAAACATGCAAAAATCACTCAGCAACAGCTTAGAAAAAATATCAAAAGGTCTTTGTTTAGTGGTGGAGTTAAGTTTCTCCTCTGACAACTTCGAGCAACAGGAATGGAGAAATGGAAAATTCTCAATCAAAACACTGAGCAAGGTTTAGGCACATGCAGGTATGTTCAGGATACAGAGTTCATTTAGCAAGCTAAATGGCAACAGTACAGCAGATACACAAGCTGACAGAGATAAAGTAATATTTCAGAAATCAGAAAACTTTTGTTGTAGGTACTACAATGTTTTGCATTTGTTGGCTGCTGCTGGCAGGTGAAGGGGGAAGGGGGCAAGGGGGAGTGGGACAGGAATGAAGGAAGGAGTTTCTGCTGTCTTTTTATCTCTCCTGAAAGTCCTTGAGGTTAACGGCCAGCTTATTAGGATGTTTTAAAAGTTTTGCTCATGGCAGTAAATTACTTCTTTCCTATTAAAATGCTTAAATGGTGCTAAAGAATTTCGAACGCTGAGTAAGAAAAGCAGGCCACGTAGGAAACACCTTTTTCCAAGAACATATCTAAAAATCATTTACTTAAATACAAAGCTAAATTGCATGTTCTGTTTTTAAAAATAAGTTTCATAAGTTGTTATGATTAAAGGCAAACAATAACTATTTGATCAATTTAGAAGGAATACCCACAAAAGCCTGTAACAGGCAAGTAAGTAACATCAGGAGGCTAAACTGGGGCAGTTCAGAATTTCTTCTTTTCTTGCTTTTACACTAGTGATTCTTGTGTGTGTACACACGTGTAAGTGCACTGGCGTGGGTGTTAGACCTTTCGTGAGCTATTAATGGAGAAAGGGGGCTCACTACATCTTGCAGAAATTGCAGCGCTGCCTTTGCACAGAAGGAGAGGGGAGTTAATGCAAACCCTAACGCAGCCACAGCGGATTGCTGCTTTTTTTGTGACTCCAGGCACCACAGCACTCTGCACTTCAGTATCCAGACTATAGTGGTAACTCTTTCAGTGCATCTGCATCCCTAGCTCACTCCCAGGAAAGACAACACTTAAAAAAAAAAAAAAAAAAAAAAAAAAATTCTGACAATCTCACATAATTTTAGCTTTTTAGCCTTTTGCAATGGGATGTGCATTTCATCATCTGCTTAGGCCCGCGGATGATGTCAGCAAGGCAAGCGACAAGCCCGAGCTGTTACCCATGGCCTCCTCACCCTCTCTGGAGAGGAACGTAAGGTGAAGACAGCATCTATCCATACGTGCAGAGGCGACCGGGGGAGCGGAGAGGCTGGCGGTGGGAGAAGTTTTTTCTGCGTAATCTTGTTAGGAAACAATGCAATGTTATTTTAATGCCCTTTGAACAGCACCGGTTTCAAGGCAGTAATCTGTTTTTGTCGCATTGCACGCTAGCATCCTGAACGGGCTGGCATCCATCTTCTGGCAGGCCTCCTAGGGCCTTTTAAGACAGGGCCTCCTAAGGCCCTCCACTGCCAAATTAAATGGATGTTGCACAGAAAAGCCAGAGTAGCTCTGCTCTCCCTGTGGCTGGTGATGTCCTCCCGGTACCACATACTTCCATTTCTCTTTGTTCCTCTTCTTTACCGTTGAGAAATTCTGTAGAAGAACATTTGCCCCAAATATTGGCGTCTCATACAGAAAAAAATCCCCACTTGTATAGAAGAAGAATGTAATGATAATACAGCACAACATTAGTATTATAGCAGCGACTTTCACTTCAAGGTGATGTAGCTTTATAAAGGATATACAGCTTATATACATACAGGCATATATACATGTATGTGCAATTTAGGTAACAGTTACACACCCAAACTAAAGACTAGAAGAAGTGTGCTATTGGAGATGACCAAAAGTTCATCTAATCCACTAATGGAAGAAGCTCAGAGAAAGGATAAAAAAAGAAGACTGCATATAATATGATCTTTCCCCAGAAATACCTGGTCATCTTCCAGTAATTAATTAGTTAGGCACTTCTTGAGCTGGCTCGCTTTATTCTTCATGGATTTATTGAATCTCTTTTTGAACACATGTATACCTTTGGCTTTCACACTAATCCTCAGCAAGGACAATTCATCAAATATAATATTAATCAAATTATTCATCTTATGTCATCGTAAAAACACAAAATAAGCACACACACATCTGTATCCCACCCCTCCACACACACCTTGTGCTTGTTTTGATCCCAATTCTACTTCTAGTGAGGATGTCTTGCACTTGGTTGCCTGCCGAAATAGATAATTCTTGCTCTTAAACAAAGCAAGCAAGGAATAAAAGAAAAAATACTGTTATTCTTGTAAGAAGGGAAGACCAGAGAAACCAAGTAACTCACAGAGGGGACACAGCACTGCTGGGCACTGAACCCAGAAACGCTCCATGTCTCTTGGAGGAATATCTTTCCTTCGAGCTCTCAGCTTGTAAATTTTGGTTGATGGTGTGGAGAAAAAAATAGGATGCAACAGCAACAGAGTCTTTCAGAAACCTGCTTTGTGCCCCAAACCATGATTTGGAACATACAACCCCATCTCTTCTCATTTCCCTCACTCCTACGCCTCACACGTGCTTTCTCTCGTCGCTCCTGCTCTCAGAATATGTGCAGCCTAACACGTACTTTTGTGCAATAATTCCCAATATTTTTTTTCTTTCCAGTTAAGATGGGAGCCTTGGAGTTAGGGATTTACTAGTCAACATGATTCAGTGGTGGTTTGGCATATAACTTTTTCCTTCTTTAGTAGCTAGTTAGCTGAAAAAAACTCGTATATTCATCATCGTTTCTAAACAACCACAAGGCAGAGACGTTCTGACTGTATCCAGTGTTCCCAAAGTAGAAGGTTGTTTTCTTGGAAGGAGCAACAGTACTGGGGTGGTAACTGAGCAATGTGATTGCATGTAGTCATGTAAGCATTCCACCTTTTAATCCCCTTAAAATCAAATAAATTAAACACTCATTAAACTGTTTTTATGAAGGTGTGCACCAAAATCAGCAAAGGCTGAGCATGTCTCCAACTTAAGTTCACAAGGAGTTATTTTTACAAGCTCCAGCAAACCCCATTTTGAGGAGAGTATATAACCCTACTTGAAAGCTTGATAATAAACTGACTATAATTATGGAAACATATGGAAATGCCATCTATAATTTTTGTATTTTGGTATACATAATCATATGGTGAAGAATTTTTCCAAAGTGTACTCAGCGTATAAAGTGAATAATAGGTAATATTTACTTCCTTTAACTACTTCAGTCGCTAAAGATTCAAGTCATAATCCAAGATAAACTAACTTCAGGAGGTCAGGTTTACTGTAGGTTTTATTATCCCATGTGAAACAGAAGCAGAGTTGATAGTTTTCTTCAGGGCAAGAGTCCATTAGTAATTGACACTAAAAAACTGTGAAGTTCATACTCTTTCTCTAAACATTTTCATCTTTCTCAGCAGCTGTAAAACGAGTGCTTTCTATTCCAGTGTGCGGTGGAGCCAAGAATCCAGTCTTGATAAAGGTGAATTAATCAGCTGGAAGGGAGAGATGAAACAAAACGGAGAGGAAGGAATGTAAACTTGTGTGATGTGATAGTGAACTGTAATATAGGTCTTAGTTTCGAACGTGTTAACTTTGGTGCTCTCTTGCTGGTCCTCTGCTTAGCATAAGCACACGTATGTTTTTGCAGTCTTGCAAGGCCTATAGATTCCATACCATTTGAGGCAGGAATGAACTTCATTCTATGTGCACGCTGCAGCTAAAATAACTGGATGTCGATGCCTATTCGGAGCTGGTAGATGCTATTCATGTGATTACATTCCTTTTTACTGTACAAGAGGTGTTCATACACTTTAGAGAAAACAGATCGTGTTTGCTGTCTTTTGCTTACAATGGAAATTATGTAAGGGATTATTATAGGATCTGCTATTCTGACTCACGGGCTGGTAAACTAATTACACTGTGATGCGATGCCATTCCTATATGGATCATAAGTTTAATTAGCTGTCAGGGCGTATAGCACCCTTGCATATAGGCACCCTTTGGCATTTTAAATGTAACTTATATACGCCACTCATATTTGTTGCCTAATATCTTGTTAACACATTTTTGAAATTTTGTTTTGCATACCAAGAAGAGCTTACCTTTTTCTTCAGTTTATTCCTTAGTGATTGTTTTGCAAGATGCAATATTAAAATCAGAGTCCTCGGGTATGTTCTTAAGTCTCAAAAGCATGACTGAGTTACTGCACGTGGACTTCTCACAGGCACTCTAAGTCTAAGGGAAAAGCAAAGTAGTTTAACTTAGTTTGACTTTCTTCAAGCCTGGGTTAACTCAAAACTGCTTATACTTGCTGTGGATAAAGGACACACAAAGATTGTTATCACAGCTGAACGGAAGTTCAGAAACTTTTCTAAACCGCAATACTGTCTGAATCCTTACTGGTTTTAGCACTCTACACCTATAAAGCCAACCATTTGAAGATATACCTTAATGTTTATTTTAACATAGGTCGTAGCAGTTCTCATGGGCTTTTATTTCTAGATAGTCTTATTATCTAGAAGAAGGTGAGAAACACAAAATTTGCATGCCAGCGTTTCAATTAATAAAAGAATGATGAAGCAGATGAGTGCAACAAATGGAGAACGTATTTAGTCATACAAGAGTTGCCTCTTTCTTTTAACCAATAATGTGAAGGGGTTTTTTTGGTATTTTTTTTTTCCTGAGGAAGTTGTGGGCTACAGGGTGGGGTAACAACACGCACCCCCTTGCATTCCTCCTGGCCCAAACTTGGATGCAACTCAAAGCCTGTGTTGCAAATCTGCCTGATCATGAGTAGGAACATCTGTCACTGTGGTAAACACCAAAATATTATGGGATATATTCTGATTTCACTCAATCTGTTTTGAAATAACACTGCTCACTAGTCTTCACAAGAATATATACTAGTGACCTATCTTCACCTTCTGTGAAGAATACTGCCTGAGTAGAGCTACTCATTTTGTTGTAAATTAACCTTTTTTTTTTTTTAAATTTAGAGTAATTTTAGAGTTTCTTTGAGTTTGGTGGGTTTTCTTCCTTTTAATTTTTTTTCTTTTTTTTTTTTTTTAAAATATATGTATTTTTTCAATCTAATTGATCTTTCTGAGCAGTCGGTCAAATATTTAATAAGAATACATTTACAAATTCTTTTCTTTAATTATTTGTTGTTGTTGTTATGTGTATGCATTGAATACATACACAAATATGGTTTAGAAGCCTGAATTCATTAAAGGAAAGCCAGAATGGAAAACTTGATCTGGAAATTCTTATCCCATGGAATAAATTTAATGATTACAGATATGAAATGTTTTGGCTTAGAGTTTTAGAGCAAATGTAAATTCCTGAAGATTGGCTCTAAAATATAACTAAACTCCAATTCGTTGCTGGAATGAGGAGGACTAATCATGTGGATAAACACGAGAACACATTTTTGAAAGGCTTTTGATCTCCACATAAACAATGTACGCTTCTAATAAAAAAGGTTACAGAGCATCCAGAAGTTTAATGTGTAAGAGTATAGAAAGCTTTTCAATATAAACAACTCATTTAGTAAGGATTCCAGATCTTGATGTAAGTGCCAGCTTTGAGTTCCAGATTCTAAAAACTGGGTAAAAATAAATTTGTATTTATCAAGAGTTATATGAACATTTTCAGTAACCTGAGGTGAGGACCAAGGAATATAAATTAGATTTAATTTACCAACATAAAAATTTTGCTGTAATGGGAGTTGCTCTCATTCTTGTTTTACAGTAGTCTTTCTCTTAGCAAACTAAAGCTAAAATAAATAATAAATCATACAAAGTCTAATTTAAAAAGCATTAGGGTGTTTGCGAAAGGGGCCTATCTATAATCATGGAATACATAGCCCCTGGCATATGTCTGTGGCAATGTGGCATACAGGTGTGGAAATGTGTTGTTAGATACCTTAAGTAACAGTCATTTTAATTAGAGATTGCTCACAAAATTGTCTAGGAGTGGGTAGGGAACGCTCCCAAGACATTACGCACCCAGACCAGATCCCTTTCTTGAGAAAGAATTTCTTCCTCTGCAGCCAACGGAGACGAATGACTCAAGTAAACTGAAGAAATTCTGACATAATGTGTAAAGGAACCAAAAGAAAGAAAGAAAAAAAAAAAATTACAGGTATAGATATGTACGTATACATGTGTACCTCTCACTTCTACCCAGACGTTCCCCCGCTGGAAGTGCGGAGGCAGGCCTTCGCTCTCGGATAGCGCGTGAAAACCGCGCGGTTACACCCCTCCCGCGACTCCCAGCCTGCACGCCTTGTCGATAGGCTGTCACGCCTCAGCTTCCAAGGAGGCTAAGCCTCGTTCGGAAACACCAATCATCAGTTTCTCTCGTTTGGAAAGCTTGAACGATTCAGGGAGATAAGCATACCTCTGACCCATTGCCTAGTGACGCCTATTTTAAAAACTTGTCCTCGGTGGACGCCACTGCGAGACCAAACGTTGTGCCACGCCGGGGTTGTGTCGCTGTGGACTCAAGTCGTGCTGGTCCTGAAGTACGTTTCAGGCTCTGTGCTCTAAGCTTGCGGAGCACGAGCTCGCCTCATTGAAATCAGGTTAATCCCTGAAAAAGTGAGAGCAGTCAACGGCACTAAAGCTTCAACTACGAATGATCAGGAACAGGTGAGGTTGCTGAAATAGTATCATCTTACTGGGACGACTTAGGGAAGTGATGAACTGTAATCCCTTGAATGACTGTCCTTTTTAAGGGAAATTGCTCTAAATGCCTCTTGGGATATATTCTTAAAGCAAACCTTTATTTTGTCTTCTTACTTTCAGAATGAACAAATAGGAATTATCTTTTTTGCTCCTTACAATAACGAAAAAGAATAAAATAGTCTGGTGGATTATACACACTCTTTACTTTGATTCCCAGGAAGGATACAAATGTTGTGCATTTGCTGTCTTGACCACCTTAAACTGCACTGATTTTAGCAATGTTGTTTAAACAGCAGGGTCAAATATACAAAGTCGGTCCATGTATAGGTCTTATGCATGTTGTGTCTAGTAACCAGCATGATCTGTCAGATATTCAGTATTAGTGTTAGAGGTTTTGTTCATTATCTTTTTGACTCTCTGGGTATCTCTGTGGGAATCATGTTGCGAAATTATTCTCCTAATTCTCCATGGTAACAGCCACACAGAAGCTGTAATAGACTACAGGATGAAATTTTCCCTTGTAGATCAGGAAAGGAGCCTGTTCCACTGCCTTCTATGGCATTAAAGAAAGCTTCACACACCACATTTCTGCTGATTTTGAGAAATTAAAATATTTTGTCCAGACACCTCAGAATCTGATTTTATTCAGGGTTATTCAAATTTAGTTAGGAAGTCTGGTGCTCTGATACTGAAGTGATGGACAAAAGGAAAACTGGATATCTGGGAAGAAAAATGATCTGTGGTCCAGATTATTCTACCCCGCATACTTTTGGAAATGGGTTTTGATCAAATCTTTTGAGGAGGTTAGGAAGGGGATGGCGTTCGGTGCTGCTCTTCTGCTGATGAACAAATACGTCTGGCAACCCTGAAGCCATCCGCCAGCCAGACAGGAGGAAGCTCCATGGGGGAGGCGTCGCTTTGACAGACGCCTGCAGCTCCTGCTTGAATCGAATTGATTGTGCATCTGGCTGCCTACGACTGTATCCCGCACCATAGCGGAATCCCTTTGTCTCCCTGCCTCCCGCACCCTTGCTCTCCACCCCCCGTTTATTCTGGGCCTGACTCGGCAGCTGTGACACCGACTTCACCGTCGGGGCAGAGTCTCCACTGCCTGCTAAGAAATGCTTTGCAGAAACGTGGCTGCCGGCCAGACGTCTGTTCTCGTCTCATCTTGTACTTCTGCTTAGACCTTTTGATCTCGTTCCTGCCTCTGTTGTTCTGTTTGTTTTACTTCTTGTCCCAAGAATCCTGTTGCTTTTTTGGCCTCTGAAGCCTTTCCTTCAGTCATCGAGCCAGTCTTTCTGTTTGTCCAGGCCGAGGCCTCTACCAGGCTGCAAACGGGTTGTCCAGCTGGTAACTGGGGTTATCCGTCGAACCCAAGGACGACTGTGGCAATATAGGCTATGACTGGCAGGTCTTTTTGACTCCCAGATTTAAGAAGGTATTTTGTCCTTAGAGTTGACCAGCATTATCAGTGTCTCCGGAGTGTTATGTATTGCCTGGAATACTCTGTTTATGGTGTGATGGCTCTCTGTTAAGTTGTTAAGTATTTTAAGCATTGCTGTCTTTATAACTCTCTTTTTCAACCTTTAGCCTGTACAAGTTTTTAAATGCTGTCATGTGGAATCTTTGAGTCCTTGTTCTGCAGACCTTCCCTAAGTGAAAACTCTTTGGGTTTTGCAGAGTGTAAACCATTCAGATCGGTTAGTGAGTTTGAAAAAAATTACCATAGAGCCAGAATATTCATTTGCACTGAATTCTAAAAAGCTGCAGAACTTGCAAGGTTTGGTGGGGTTTTTTTGTTTGTTTTTGGTTACCCCCCCCCCCCCCAAATGGCATAATTTGTGATTGCCTTCTTTTTTTTGCTTAAGAAAGTGTGAAGTATTTTGCATGAATAGCTATGTATGATCTTTGGGGTTTTTAATGCAAAAAAAAAGAGTTTTACTCTGAGGACTCTGATAAACTAACTCACATACATGCTAAACAGTCTGGTTTGTCATAAACCAATCCACTAAAACTTAAAAAAGGTTTAATTAATTGTAGGAGACAAGAAGATTGCTCAAGATTTTTTTAGTTTCAATTTTAATTTTTTATCTCAAAATATGCATTGTAGGTTGAGTGACTGGCATGAAGTACTATTGGAAACTCTGAGGAATCAATAAAAAATCAGTATGAGCACAAATGGAAAAGGGGTGAAGCTTTATATACTTTATTTACCAAAGCAATACACTGAGCTTGAAGGAATGTGATGCATTGACAGAACGCTACAATATCTGTGTCAGAATATAATACCTCAGTGCAATAAGGGATAAGACTGTGGTGAGAGCAATTGGTCAGTGACAGAATGCGGAGTGCACACAGTTAAAGAAATCCTCACTGTTCTCCTGCTGGACTGTCTCCTAATTGTATATGTGCACTGTTCTAGTAAAACCAACCCAGTTGCAAAAAAGAGATATTTAGAGCAGCTCCTGGTTTATCAACTTCACATTGTTTGCTCTGCTCAGCGATGTTCTTTTTCCTTGTGTCTGTCCTGTACATTTGCACAAGCAGAACTGTTACAGGAGCTTTCAGCTTAAAGATGCGCATCCACACAGTTGCCCTTCAGTCTAAGGTGGCTGAAGCTTTCCAAATCTTCAATGTCGGCCACAAATTTAACTGAAATGTTGCATTTCAAGCACAGCAGCAAACAAATAAAAACCAGCAGTCTATTTTCCAGCCAGTTCCACACAAGCAGAGATTTCTGAAATATCTTCAATGCTTAGAATAATCAGAGTTATAATATCTCCCCCAAAATTTTCATGAGCAGTGTTATGCTTTTTTGTAAGGGCTTTCCATTTGCTATGGGGTTAAGAAAATTCAGTATAAAGTGCAGACAGTGCCTAGGCTATGTGGGAGACTTTTAATGAATTAGTATAGTCCACAAAAGACGTATGACTAAGCTTAGTGATGAATATATGTAGAAACTGAACTGCTTCAAAGACTCCCCAGGCAGATCTCCTGGCAGTGTTTTGGTATCTTCCACGTAGCTTAGGATGCTTTTGTGAAGTTCCTAAACTATTGCTTGTGTCTTGCAAAGACAAATTCAGAACTAACCCTTTTTCCTCTCTGCTGGGAACCTAGAAGCAACTTTTGCTGGTCAGTAATCAAGAATGTGCAAAGACACGGGAGAAAAAGGAAAGAGAAAGGAAAAACCAAAGGTAGTAATTGAGATCAGACTGCTACTAGATGAAGACATGTGACCTCAAGGAAGCCTAACCTCTTCTGTCTCTGTGTCTCGGGATTTATGCCTTTTAATTAGTGTTACCTCTACTCCAGTTTTGTTTCTTTTGAGCTTTTTGCAAGTTTTCATGTGTCTAATGGAATAATTTCATTAAAGCGAGGGAGAGGATAATTTTGGAGAAAGCACAAATCTGTTTAAGAAGGGAGGCAATAAAATGTAATAACGTTGGTGGAGATGGGACATACTGGAATGACTAGTTCAGGGATGTTGTCAGAGGAGCATGTGGCCTTTAAAAAAAGGGCCAAAAGTTTTTTTGAAAGCGTAGTCAAAGTCCACTCATGATCTTAACATTAGGGAGGCAGTCTTGCAGCAGTTTAGCACTTGTTGCTGTCTCCGAATTACTAGTAGTTTGGAACAACTATCTTTTGTCCACAAGGTCTGATCTCATATATACGTATCACTACAATATACTTCACTGTTGGACATAATGTTGGAGGTAGCTGTATCATAGAAGTAAACTATTAGGGGAAAATACAAAGGGCATGTGCGAATTGCGTTTGAAGTATGCTATTACAATGACACTGGCTGACAGAGAAAAAGCAAATTCTAAAGTATTTCTCAAACTAAACTACTGCAAGAGCCAGTTACCCTGCGCTCGTAACTCAAAGGAAAGACAGTGGGTTGAAAGCTAAACAACAGCAAGCAATGACTTTTTGAATAACAGGCACAGCAAGTAAAACCAAAGATAGTGGATTTATACTGGTTTGCTAGGTACACCTAATCCTAATATTCATGACCTCTGAGGGAGGGAAAGCATATACAAATGTGTCTGGAATATAATATATAAACAGGCATTTAGGCCTGCTTCAGGACAGTTTGCCGACATTCAATTTTAGTGAACTGTTTTATTCTCAAGAATTATTACCAAAATAAGAGACATTCCAGGTCAGCCACTCTCCACCGCCCGACCTGGCTGCGATGTGCCTCCCGGAGAAGAGCCCGGCCCAGAGCCTGTCTTCCAGAGAGGCTCTCCCACCTCTGGAACAAGCAGGATGGAGTTCGGGAGCCCCCTCCGCTGCAGCGAGTCCTCACTTTGCGTCTCCCAGCAGGACCAGCACCTGTTAGCAGGGGGAGTTCGGTGAAGAAACGTCGCCAGCCCGTTGCGTGACAATAGTAGCCGTGCGCACGGTTCAGCTCAATCGTAAGATTGCAATAAAATGCAATATCTCCATACAGCTATCGTCTGAAGGCTACGGCTGGAAATGCTTATATCTCACCCTTCTGTGCAAAATTACTAACTCGGTGTTATCAGTGAATTCAGAAAGCCAATGCTTACAAACCCAGCAAGTACCAGCAGAGTCAGCTATTGGAAATGCATGCAGGTAGGAATTCTTTTGTGGCACTTTTGTTTATTTTAAGTATCACACCCTGTCCCAGACTGAACATTAGCCATTTCTATCATTTTCTTTATTCACTCTCAGTTGTTCATTAGACTCTTGTTTCCTTTGTTCAGCTTCACAGTTTCAATGCCTTAGATATGCTTGTTAAACTCTCTTTTTGGCTTAATGCACTTCAGAGAGTGATTTTAATTAAACTACGGTAGTTAAGGTACATGATGTTTCCTGAAGATTGAATGAATCCGGAGAAATTCAGTAGTTCTTGGCTGCACCCTAGCAGGGAGATGCAACTCATCATTACTTGTCAAAAATGCTTTGTATTTGCTGAATTTCTCCTACAAAAGCAAAAGAAACAGTAGATAAGTATGATTTTCGAGTGGAGTATGAGCTTTCTAGCAATTTTTCCCTTTCTTTAGTTTTGAGGCACAACATCTACGTCACTTTGATGGTGGCTTCTGAGTGTGCTAAGCCCCCTGAGCTTCTCCTCTTACTATCCAAGGCTGCCATACGGCTGTGAGTATACTTACCTGTTGGAGGACACCATGGCCAGGAGCGTCAGCCGGGCGCGGGGTGGGCTGGGTGGAGGAGACCCCCAAAGGGACGACTGCATTCACTTACCTGCACTAACTGGCTTTTGGGGAAAGTGAAAGACTGACGCAAAACTTGTTCTTCAATTTAATTTGGGGGTTTGATATTAGCAATACATATAGTATTTCCAAAGACTAGAGACTGCTGAAATTCTTGGCTTAAGCGGAGGGTTCTTTAGTGGAGTTGTCCTTGTTTTACAGCAGGACTGCACATGGCTTGTAATATCCTGTACATGACTTAGCCAGCATTTGAAAATATACGTCGGGAAGGTGAATGAATCACATAGGAAAAAATAAATTAGAATACTCACCTGGCTTCAATATTTGGCTTTAGATGAACTTGTTAATGCATAGGTGTAGCATAAATAAATGCATCTAAACTCAGTGTGAAAACTGATGAGCAGTGTAGTTATGAAGCCTGATCCAGTATTAATGTTTGCTGATGAGCAGTCAATTACCGTGCCTTGATCCAGAGAAGGATCTTACATTCCAGAAGCCACTTGAACCATATTTACTCAGACACATCCAATAAAAGCCTATTCAACTCTAGTGCTCTTTAGGCTGATTTCCTATGGAAATTCTCCAGCCTGCTGTCTGATTGGGTGGAAAGCTGTAATCTCTGAGATAATTGCTTTTGAAAGATTTTGAGAAAATAGTGACTAGTGGAGGAGGGAGACATTCTAGGTGACCCGACTGAAGAAAAGGCTTCCGAGAGGTCACAGCCTCTTGGAGATTCCCTGGTGACGAAAACTTTCCCAGTGTTTGAAGCGTCCCTTTGAAAAGGAGGGCACGGAGGGCTGCGGCCGCCTGCCCGGTCAGCGTGCCAAGCTGAAACAGCCCCTTTTTCTCCCAACCCTCCTGCCGCAACCAGCCTGGCTCCTCAAAGGACAGGGCAGCCCCCCTCCTAAATCGGAGGGAAGCAGTGCAGCTGGGCGGCGGCTGCTCTCATGTAGCTCGGGAGCTTGCGAACGGCATAGGGCGGGTGGGAAAAAGTCTGCGAGACCCCCTTAAGGCCTTGGCCCCCAGCAACGGTATGTCCGCACCTGGTGGGGAGTGCTCGGACTGGGAGAGGCACGCGGGAGGCGAGGCAGCGCTAAGTCCTTTAATGGGAGAGGCATTTGTTTTATCACACTTTGCTGTGAGAGAGCACCAGTCCTGCCGAGTCGGACCACTACCGTTTGCCAGAGGAGAGCATTCGGAGCTCCTAACTCCGATCGTGCTCCTGCAGAGTCTCCATTCAGGCTTGTCCTGGAGGGTAACAGGCCAATTTAACCTGCTATGCTGCGCGCCAGAACCTGCCTCATGTAACCTGCTACCCGTTAATAGCTCCGGCTTCTATTAACTAACCACGGTAATTCAGAAATTAACAGAGAAATGCAAATTTAAAAACAAGAAACTCAAAGGAATAAAAACATGTAGGCGTTGAGGGCCTTGGGTTCCCTAGTGTAGGCTGGAGAAGGAGGCAGTAACTGGTCCTAGCTCAGGCACTGTTTATCATGTAAATCAGTTGAATCAAGTGGAAATAGCTCTTAAAAACTCCCGTCTAGCAGAAATGGAACTTGATGGCTTAAACTTGTACGAACATATCTCAAGGCTGTCTGGAGCTTAAAATACTGATAATGCTGTGAGCTGGAATCTTTCTGCCTTGTTGGTATTGTTAACTCTTTGGTGTCACCTGCTAAATTAACTCGCGCAGTCTGATTTTTAACTATTTGACAAAATTTTGTTTGTTTTCAGGTTTCCACAGCTCCTGAATAACAATTTTATAAAGCTTTATAGCTGTCATTAATGGGACTTCTCTCTAGGGTTCACCATGGTGAAACTCTGGAATGTAAAAAAAAGCCTCCCTGTATTTTGGACAAGCTCTAACCACAGTCAGTTAGTTATGGGAAATGGAGGTTTTGTAGTGCAAAGGAGTTGATGTGTCCCCCACCACACTTGAAACTTGGTATCGAGTTCAGTCCCTCTACAGATGCATCAGCTCAATTTGATCTATGGTTATTTTTTTTTTTTTTTTTTTCTGTCTTTCTGAACTAAACCCCTATTTTTTTTACCTACAACCTAGCAGAGACTGGTATTTGCTGTGAACCTTAGTTTTTGAATGACACAGCAAGGTAATCATGTTCAGATTCCATTTCAGACATCTATAATGAAATTTGTTTCTTAAAGTAGCTAAATGTACTTTTCTCTACTGTTCAACTGATATAGAAAACATAAGCTTGCTAATTAATTCTAGTCATCCATTTTACTTCTATTCTAAGTATAATTCTACTTATTATTCTAAGATAAGGCATTTGATAGCTGTGGGAAGAACTTTCAAGCTATTTGGTTAACCCTCTCCCATTAAATTGATCAGTTTAGCGGGTACACTAAAAAGTAAGTAGATCCGGACCTTTGTTCTCTCCCTGTTTTCCTCAAAAAATAGACAGTAGATGAGATTCTGACCCATGTAAGGACCACGGTTCTGATGCAAAGTAAGTTTTGGAAAAGATAAATGCATCCTGTTACACTCAAATTCCATATTATTTTGCATAAGAAATGACCTGAGTGTCAGTCCCATTAGCTGCCCCTAGCCTCTATGTGAAATTAAGCTGAACACTGAAGGAAAACATGAACTCTCACAGTTAGGCAGCTTGAAACATATTCTCGTTTCAGCAGGAAAAGTTCATTCCAGACATCTGAGGTGCATCAAACATGGGTTTGCTATTTGCTGAACCTTTAGCCATGTATTTTTGCTGGAATATTTCATTAGGGAATAATTCAGACATTCGAAATAATGAAATGAGTGGGAGGTTTATACATTCATTTTAAAAACTAGTTCATACAGTTCCCATAAGATTGTATTATTTGCTGGGTTAAAAAAAAAAAAGTAGATAGAAATCCTTATTCAATTTTGTATTTAGTATTTCTTTTAGGCAATTTAATTTTAAGAACAATGGGGAATTCCCTGTATAAAGACCAAGCAAACAAACAAAAAGAGGAAGAACAGCTGCTCATCTAAAGGAGAGCTCTCTGACACACCAGTTTGGACTGGATACAAGAATTAGTTGGTTTCTGTTGTGTAGAAGGTCAACCTAGATGATCATAAATGGTCTGTGGCCTTAAAAATCCACAGGAAAATTTTTTTTATTGATTTCATAGTACTTATGGACATAGATGGGGTAAGCCTAGAAAAACAGAGGCTAAAGCTACCTAGAAGAAAACAATTTAATAGGGAAAAAGTGTAAAAATAATGATTGCTTCCTTTGATGAGACATACACAAATATGAGATAATACTCTTAATTTTTTTTCTGTTGGTGATGCTTGTTTGTGGTCTGTAATATTCAAGAAATGTTCTTGCTCCTCTCCATTTATAATTTATTTTGTGACCATATATATCGTGTTTTGAGCACTTAGATTCTATTCACTCTGTATTGCTATTTTAATGCAAATGATTACCAAATAATGACTTTCTACTTAAGAAATAATCTCCATTGCTGCAGGATCTGCATCTGATAATTGAATATGACTAGAACTATGCAGTCAGAGCAGAGGGTGCAGATGTATAACAGGGATCAAAATCAATTATTGGGCTGCCTTGCTCACAACAAAAGGAACTATTGCTATTAGCATATTTTGTCTTAAAAAAATAAATAACAGAGATAATTCATAATGCCTTTAAAATTAAAACAAAAAGTATACCATGAATTCATTTTTTCAGGTGACACTTAATCAGAGTAAAAGTCAGCCAGAGTAATTGTTTTTAAACAATCACTGTATACTCATATTGTTTCTACCAACTTATTAAGCATCTCTGAACGCAGATGGGCTTGTAAGATGGAGAGGCAAGTGCGGTTTCGAATTACAGAAGAAATTCGTATTGTCTTCTGAGATAAGTTTGTGACTTGGAAAATGATTGACTCTACAAGTTTCTTCCACCTGGGACACTGCCTGGCTGCTGCTGCGAGTGGCACACTCTGCTATCTCCATTTGAATCTCTGCTGTTTTCCGCCTTCTAATGCACGCGCAGGGGCACGTGGGTGTGCACGTACACACACATTCATACAAAATACAGAGAAATTATTTTTCAGATTTAATTCATTTTGCTCGAAATGGCAAGTATTTTCATGGGTTTTTTTTGTCTTTTTGGTATCACTTCCTCTTACAAGGCACACGCTGCATAATCAGCCAACTACTCTGTAATTACGTTGCAAAGACTATGTAAATACCTAATTATTTTCATGCAGATTACTTGATAATTATACTACCAGTTACGAAGTAATTCAAAGAATAATTATCATGTAACTTCCACTTTTTAGATGTGAGGATAAGGCTTTGTTTTAAAGATATAGAGAAGTGCATAATTATCCTGGGGTTACATTCTACTCAGATTGTCGATTATCCTATATTTACAGTATTATTATATGGCTACTGGGCTCAGTATCATGTTATCACAATTTGAAAAAAAATCTTTGCTCTCTGCTTTGTGACAAGTAGTAGACAATGCCAGTGTTAAATTTTTTTCTACTTTCCTATTAATTGAAATGAATTTAAGACCTTTTTTGACAGTGAAGAAGAAAATGTCTTTTTGTACTGAATTGTACTGTGTTTTTTGAAGAAGAAAATGGCATGGGCCCAGATTCTTAAAGGGCACTTGGATACTGAAAAGCTCAATTATGCCAAATGCATTTTTTTTAATTTCTAGAATGGGTACCATAATGTATAGTTTATAAGAATAGTGAGGTACCCCAGAAAAGGTGCTGTCCCTCTCATAGGCTAGCCTAGAGGGAGAGAGGGTGGTGGGTGTCATCTGCTGCTCTCAGGATGGAGTTGTCTTCTTCCATTTGCAACTGCATAAAATAGATTTTGGGTAAAATATACAATGAGCACTTCGTGGTATATGAAGTGACTCCAGGACTGTCATTTCATTTCTAGCCACGAAGCTACAGATTAATGAATTTGTTGCCTTGTTGGCCCAGTTAATCTTTCATTACATTATAGAAAATGAAACAGCTTGAATAGCGAGGGATGAGAATGTTCTATTCCTCCTCCTGAGAAGCCCGGTATCTTGCTTGTTGGCTGTAGCCAGTGGAGAAGGAACAGAGCGTACAGCATGATTTATTTCTATTATAATGCCCAAATACTCTCCCAATTATCTTGATGCTGAATTTAGATGCAGTACACATCACCATGGAAGTAACAAGGCTGCATATAGGGGCTATGACCCCAGGCTATCCAATAGTAGGCAGTAGGTGAGCAAAGGGACGATTCCGTCCATAAGATTATGGAGGACCAACATCAGGCACAAGAAAAAGAAATGTTTGCCTGGAGCAGCGTGTTGGTGGAGTGGCTGCAAACTCATCATCTGCCGAAGAGAGTGTCTGGGGAGCGCCACACGGGCTCCGCCGGCACGGCCCTCTCGGGGCCAAACCAGCTGCGGAGCCCGGACACGGTCTATGCTGCTAAGGGGAGACGGTGGCACCAGCACACTTGAAATTTTATCATTCTGCGTGCTTCCACCCATACAGGCAGCAGGCAGCTCTATCTCTGAGGGACGAAACGAGAAGGAGGGAGCCGGCGCCTCCTTTCTTTCTTCTCCGCTGGCCTTACTGTGCCGCGTTCCCCGATGGAAAATGGGCGTCATTGCCTGATGCAGGTGGAGCAGAAGGGGAACCTTGCTGGGCTGGGTGAGGGCTGCTGCTTCTGGGAGCTGCTCTATGACTGCCACACGGCTTGATTTTACCAGTAAGTTATTTTGCTGATAAAAGGATGGCAACCCTTGGTATTACTTACATTGCCGAGAAACCCTGAACGAACCTTGAAACTATTTTCATAAAAGGGCTGAACATGTTATGGTAGCTCTGTTGTTACAACTGCCATTACAGTGTATAAAAGTCTGTAAAAACCAATATCAGGATATGCATCAGGATCTGTTGCATCTAGTGTAAGAATGCAGAAAAAACTCCCTGTAGATAGGCATGCGAGATTTCTCAAAAAGCATCTTGGTAAAGGGTGAGGTAGCTACCAGTTTTGAATGCAAGGTACCTTTTCTCTGCTGCCTCTGCAGAAGCAGAGAAATTCTCCAGAATTATCTGCTATCTTACTTACTTCTTTTTACTCAGGCAGAGAAACCTAGAGAGCCATGCTTCCTTCTTGCCCTTGCGCAATACAAATGACTCTACTGACATTACATCAGTGCCAGTTTGGCTTGGAGGAGGATTTGCTTTGGGATTGTTCGACAGGCTTTTTGCCTAAAAACCTTTATAAATCCAGTGTGCTACCCACGCTCTTAATCAAGGCGAGCCTATGTATGTGCTGTTTTATGGTTTGTAAAACAGAACCCAGTCTTTCATGTATGTGTGTGTATCTATTTTATATCTTTTATATATATATATAAAATACATATAATTCTTTGTGTAATTTTTGTATCTGCATGTACATATCAGACAGTGGCTGACCTTAAGGAGAAAATGCCCCATTGTAACTGAAAACTTGCTATCAGACACCTTAGTATCATGTATCTAATCCACTCAAACTGCTAGACAGCATGTCCTGGGGCTCCCTGTGAAGTTTCAACTGGTACCTTTCAAAAGCATCCTGCCTGCTGACGCCCTGGAGCTGCTGAGGTGTTGCATAGGTGACAAAAGGGGTCAAGGCAACTGTGAGCTGCCAGGGAACCTTTTGGTTGATCTGTAAGAATAGATTGCCAAAACATTTTGTTTCATTAGACTGGAGGATGATCGGACCTAAGATAATTTTTAATGTGTTTTCAATGTTCCAGCTTTTCCCATTCTTACTGTGGCGACTGGCCAATACTTCCAGTGTAAAATGTATAATGGGCTGTCAGGACCAGAGACATTGTGCTTATTTGGCAAGACTTAGACATGGCTTACTGCATAGTTTTAAAAATCCACTTAGGTTGTTAATTCCATCCTTTTTTAACCTGGCTGTTCAGATGCGCTGTTTTTGGGAATGGCTTCAGCCAGCTGGTATAGTAAATGATGAAGAGTAAGAGTTGGACGTGTCTGCTCTCACTGGATGCTGCTTCTTTTAGAAAAAGCCAAATACATGAGACGCATCCCCTGTGTGCTGAGCCAGTCTGTCCTTTCCTGCATACCCCTCAAAGCGATGTGCACAGTGAAAAACACAAAGCTGCACTGTGAAATAGCAGGAATCTACCTATTCCCAAAGAGCGGTATTGGTCTCTGATTGCTGCAGCTGTTGAAATGATTCAGGCGCTGAGAAAGCCATGACTCACAGCACTGTTACTGGAGCAGCCCAGTCTCCCTAATGGTGAATGTCTGACTTGCTAGGTATGATTTCTCCAGGAGATGCATGACACAGGATACCAGAGAGATAGCCCAGGATGTGTGTGGGTGTTACAGATGGCACAGGAGTTACGTGTGCAGGGCTAGAGCGCATGGAGCCTTAGGGTTTGCTATGCCATATTTAACAACTACCACAAAAAAAAGTCTTTCTACATTAATGACCCAGTAACAGCAGCTTTGGCTCCGCACCCTTGTTCTCTAATGTGCTTCATTTTCAAAGCTGTAAGTAAAGGGAAGGTAGTCCCCATCTTCATAGAAATCTGCTTTTGAAAGCTATTTTAAAAGCTTGGGTGTTGTAGCAGCAAGGCTGGGGTGTATTCAGGTGATGTAGCGTGTGTTCATGGTGTCACTAACTCTCCTGGTGGAATCACAATCTGTGTGATAAAGTTAGTATTTTTTTCCACTTGAATCAACTGCCCAAATGAGGAAGTTGTATGAGACCAACAGCTATGTTTCTGAGAAGAAAGTGCATTTTACAATTTCCTTGGACAATAGATACCCAGCAAGACTTTCCAACGGTCTTTTAAAACAAAGTGTTCAAACGCTGACAAAATATGTCAAAATGAGAAGTTCTTAGGAAAACAAATTACTTTAAGACGTCACTGCAAAACGTGGCAGGGAATTCAGTGGCCTAGATGCAGAAGTTTAATGCTGTAGGGTACCCGAGACATCCACATGGGGCTGGAAGATGTGGCAAACAGGGAAGTCCTCCAGCTGACCCAAACCATTCTGGAGAGCAGGCAGGGTGCTCTACATTTACTTTTGTGGTAGGTGCCTGTTTTTAATCCACTGCATTCCGCTTCTGGATTCGGCTAACGCGAACTGTCTCACCAATCCACGTCTTGCAGGTGGTGTGCTGCAACCAGCTTGCAGAAGTCGTCCTCTGCCCGCACCCTGCTCAGCCTGTCCTCTCCTCTGCTCGCCCTCCCCAGGACTGCATCCTTGGCTCCAGCTTCGGTTTTAGCTCGTGCCTCCGTCTCCCTGTCCAGTTCTTCCGTTTGCTAAAATAGGCAGATTGCAAGGAGTCGTCCGAGTTCTTGAAAAACTCTGATGGGAGTTTTGGTCTCTGAAAAGGTCAGCAAAGTAGCTGGAGGGGGCTGGGGTAGCTTGGGGGTTTATGAGTTTCTAACAGTAGCTCGGCTCCCGTGATTTATGTGTGAAAATCTTGTGCAGGTTATACGCCATCCTGGCTTGCTTTCTGTGCCCATGCCAGACACACTGCAATGCCAGTACCTCATCGGGAAAGCCTGAGCTTTGCTCCCAGAACTGGCCAGAACTTACAAAAGTGGGCACGGGTGTTAGCTGGGCCAGGCGGCTGTCTGCAGGCGTGACCTGCCACTGCGTCCAGAGGTTCTGCAGTGGGAAACACTCTTCTGTGTCCCGGTGAATGACTGAGGGCATGGTGTTTCATCGAACAGGTATAATATACCTGTGCACTTTTTTTCTTTCCAACTGTAGAAAAGAGTATAAGCAGGTAAATAAACCAAAACTATCTGGAAGCTTTTCCTGGCTTGATCTGGTCTACCGGGACCCCTGCCTAAGCAGCTGCTGTTCAACACAGAAGAGACGTCTGGGCACTTATCCCGTGTCCAAAACATAATCCTTTTGTGTGCGTTGGGATATGCTCAAATCCTACCTTACAATGTATTGTTTATGTTTTTTCTTCTGCTTACAACTCTAGATAATAGGGGTAATTTAGTGGATTCAGGTCTTTGGACATGTATGCCCTCGTTTATTTATTTTTATCACATCAGTGTTGCATTTTGCTGAGTAAACATTACAGGGATGCTCAGACTGCTCTCTGTGGCTATTTAGATTCAAAAGGAACCGTAAGACTTTGCAAAGAAGTGAATATTCAGTGGATTTCCCAACTGCTTCTTGTACCAACTACTTCATCTCATCGTTTTCTCGGGAGATACACTGCAGGATTCATTGAAGTCATTCACAACATTTTATATTGACTCGCACCTTTGCAAATTGTATGAAAATTCATGCAGTGTCTGAATTAGCCAGTGATCCTTAATGCTTCCTGTACAAGTCCATTTGGCATTCTATAAATGGATTTAAGATTCCAGACTGATTCAAGTGAAAAAGCTATTAAACTAGACTTTTCTTAAAAAAAATACAAATTGCTGATAAAGCTTTTCTCTTTCCAAATACATGAACACATATATGAAGAATTTCCTTACTATTTTAAAATAATGCAAAACTCTGGAATTATCTGACAGAATCCACCATAATTAAAGAGGTTGAAAATATCTATTACACAAATATGACCCAGATGACACTACAATTAATTTTGAATTGCATTCACTATGACTATGGTGACATCTGCTATTCCTTCTTTTTCAGGTGACATCCTTTCCTCTGCTTATGAAGGGAAGACTTTAATCATACTCTGCAAACAAGTTTTAAATAAATAATTTGCAGTGCAGTCAACTATAGGTACTTTTTGTTGTCCAAACCCAAGATTTTAATTAAGTGAAATATATATATATATAAAAAATCTGGAAAATAGTTTATCTTTTTAAAAGACAAAGTTTTCAGAAGTAATTGCCCTATCAGAAAGAAAACTGAATTAAAATATTAAAGTGTTCAGTGTTTTCAAATGGAGCAAGTTTTGTGGATGTAATATTCAAAGAAAATGCCACAGGAATTTCTAGAATCAAACATTTTCAACTGTACTCTTTGCGAAAAAAATGTTGACAATCTTCCTATAAGTTCTTTTTCTGGTTAATAATACTTGTTCTGCTAAATATTCTACAGTATTTAATTACAAATTAATTTGTATTTTGCTGTTTTCTTAAAAGCAAATGATTTGAACTCATTCTCTGTGGAGTTCTCCGCTTTGAATTAGGCTCATCCCATTCCCAAATAACACTCATTAAAAAGGATTATTTAAGCCACAGCCATTTCACGCTGTATTGTAGTGTATCCTAAACCGCTCGGTTGGGGTGAGGCAGGCAAGACTGCTGTAGGAATAACAGGGCATGGCGACATCATCAAGAGCAAAATTGATAAAAATAACAACTTGCCAATTCCCCTCCCCCTCTGCACCTCTTCAACTTAAGAAAGAAGGTGGAAATGTTTAGGAGCTGTTATTTGTAAGTACAACACTCTTGTGTTAAATTGGTACTCCTTTTCTCAGCCACCTAATGTGAACGAGGTGCAATATCAGAACGCTGAGTAGTTCTTCTTAGTAGGTCACATTTGGGAGTTGGATGAATACAAAACATATGAATACAATGGACACATTAGGAGTTGTAGCAGCTTTAAATATGTTATTTTAAAGGAAAATTCTCTCCTAGAATATAATCTCATATAACAAGGGCTGGCTACAAATGAATCATTAATGTGATTTACCCTCTCCTCCCTCTCCTTGAGGCTATATTAAAAATTATTCTAGCCTCTAACTGAAGGCACCCCAAAGTATTACTAATTTGGGGGGGTGGGGGGGCTGGGGTGAAGATAAACCTCTTCTTTCAGAAGACTGTTGTAATGACTTTTTGAAGAAAAAGGAAAAGCAATACCAGCCAGTTAATGAAAAACAAAGCAAAAAGCTTTGTAAGTAACAGTGGGAAGGAAAGGAAAACAGAGGAGCTTTACATTTTCAATGCATATTTATCAGGGGGGTGTCAGTGGAAAAAACTGGGAATTCACTGCATATACTAAGCATGATGTAGTGAACAGCAGTCCTCCCTGCCTACACTCCTGTTTCTATATTTACCACTACGAGTTGAAAAAAGGCTTCTGCATATGTTGCTACTGCTACAACTTAAAATGGCTTAAAATCAGATAACAGTGACCAGAATAATCTAAGCAACAACGTTTCCTACGTTTCCTATCCTGAGCTACCACCAGCTTTTTTCTCTTCCCTCCCATTGTTTGCCTCACGCTTTTGCGGAACATGTGTCTTAACTTATCTCTAAGGCCCAGGGAGGGAGAGGGAGAGCAGGAGGGGGGGCAGCGAGGGCTGGGAGGAACCCTGTCCCACCGTGCCAGAGAAAGCTTTCTGTGCCGGCTGGAGCCCAGGGGAAAAGCAACACAGGTTGATTCATGATGGAAACTTTTCGGGTTGGCACAGGTCTGTGGGACCCGCACAGTGATTCTGATCTAGATCGAGACGCTACCGCATTACTTAAAAAAGAAATAAAGGCGCTGATAGCATTTTGGAGTGAGAAAAACACATCTAATATACCAGAGGCAGTCAACTCTGTGCCGTGACTTTTGTCTTATATTCAGTTTGGAATAAATAGATGGAGATCTTGCTGCTGCTGTAACCTGACATTTTCGGTGCATTGAAGTTTCTGTAGAAAAAAGCATGAACTGCAACAGCTGTCACTTGGCAGAGACGGAGTGATTGAGAACCTCATAGTGCCTTGCCAGATAGATCCTGATGCATCACTGATGCTTTTTCCATTAAAACAGATAGCCGCCATCAGAAATGATATACAACCAAGAGGCAGCATTTCATGTCCTGGATAACTGTGTTTCTTTTGCAGGATGTGGTACTGGTTACTTAGTGAATATAGGCACAGGCAGTCCTTTACCCATATTTGAACTTCAATTTTTGAAAGGTAATTTTAATATTTATCTCTAAGATTATAATTTGTCCAGAAGATAACAGACCAACATACATTTGAATGTTGTTTGTATGAAAATATATTAATACAAGCTGATATCCTCAAAATGGGACTGAAGCTGTTGGATGTCACCTTAATTGTTTCAATTAGGCTTTGCATACCCTGTTGCTGGGAAGTAATCATGCTGTAAAGCTTTCAAAGAGATGACTTCAGCAATGTTTTAAGAAGTAAATCGAAGCACAGTTTTTATCTGCTGCATGCTAAAGGAATTGTTATTTGAACATTTATAGCTTTTAGATTGTGAAGATTTTAATGTCAGTGCTTGTTCTCTTGTATCTAAGAGGCTTTGTATCAAAGGAAGACCCTTGTTGAAGTGAATAGATTCAATGCAGCCACTGCAGAAATGGGCAGCAAAGTATGTCCTGTGATTCAGAGGGGCTATGACCAAATAGACACAGAAATTTAAACTAAACTAAACACAGAAAAGAATTCGGCTAGTCTTGAGGATTAAACATCTCCCCCCCCCCCCAAAAAAAAACCCCACACCCAAAAAGCACACCCAGAAATAAAATTAGAAGTAGATGATGTAAACGTTAACCAAGAACTCAAGAAAAAAACATTCTAGGTTAGTGGTAACTAGTGAAATGAGTCTGTCTGGCTTTCCTCCTGCTTTAGGGGTTCAGGATAAAGAGAAGGAAGTGAAGACGTCCAGGTTGGCACATGAGACGGGTGGGAGACTTGTCACTTGCCCGTTGCCAATAGATAACTTCACCCTTCAGCCAAAGAGATTAGCTACTTGTTTGCAGATGCAAACCGCCTAGCAAATCTTGCATCGGAAACCTAGATTTTGAGGAACTTCACTGCAGATTGGCCGCTGTCACTGCAGAGGGGAGCAGACAAGCAGAGGTCAGCTCTTGTGCTCAGCCTCCCTTGTTTTCCCTTCTGTACCCTGTCTCAGCCTTCTGCCGTTTCACTTCTTGGTACTCCGCATTGCACCGTAGGAGAAAAGGGTGGTGAGGCTGAGGGGTGGGGGTAGGGAGGTTGGAGGTGACATTCAGAAATGTGAGTCATGCACGCAGAGAAATACAGAGAAGAGTTCGTCATGAATAACTTGAGTTACGTGACTCCATAAAATTTTAAGTTACAGCTGAAATGGGATGTATTCGCATGCCTATATGATTCCACATAAGCTTCCACACCTGCCATAGATCTTCATGCCGCATTAGATGCAGGTTGATTACTGATGTATTGGGTGTGCTTTTTAAATTTCAGGACAAAATGCCTCTGTTATATGCAGTGGAATGAAAATGCATGTATTTCCTCTTACCAGGGGTGACAGCCAGTTTTGTGAGAAAAAGGTCTTTTATTTAACCACTGAAAAGCTATACAGCTGTCATAAATCTCTTTGAAATGATATTGTATTAATTTCTGATAATATCCACCTTAATATCATTGTGTTCACTTTATGCTGCCTTAGCCCTTTTCCGTGTATTATGTAATAAGAAAGTTCAATATTCACAGGAAGTCTTTATGCTGCTGGATGTGAAAGCCCTGCTTTCAGAAGATTAATGATAGCCCCTTGATTCTTCTTAGCCCTCCCTCCCTGCAGCTCTACACTTTCACATATTCATCCTGCTTTTCCTTCCTTTGCCTAATATGATATCTATATCAAACACAGGGGCAGCAGGACTGATTTCTCAATTCTCCATATTGCAGGAGCAGTAAAGTGCTCTGCTTTCCTTCTTTCTCTCCTTCCTTCCTTCTTTCTCTGCAGTTGACAGTTCTTTTCACTGCAGAAGGCAGCTCCCTAACTTTTTTCCCAATACATATAAAATTTTTTTTAAGAAGTAAAAAAAGGTCTGAATAGCTTCTAGATCTTTTTTAGCTTTAGAGCTGTCTAATCTGCTTCTCGTTTAGACACTTTAAAGGACAACATCCCTTTCCTGTTTGATCTGGGGATGCTACAAACAAAGATGTGTACTGCAGTTTTTTGACATGTAACTCCAATAAGTGAATTGTACAAACAGAAGAGGAGGGGTGGAGTTGGCATTTTTAACGGTTTGGGAGAATAAGGTACCTTTCAGAGCTACTGTGGATATTTACCTGTTTTTTTTTTTCTTTTTTTTTTTTTCTTTTCTTTTCTTCTTCCAGGGAAGATTTATGGCTTTAAACCCTTGTTGACCAATACTGCAACAGTGATGTAACAGACTTGAAGTTGAAGAGTGTCATGACTTCTACAGAAAGTCTTGAATTTGGTCTTCTCCAGGTCTTTTCTATATGGCTGACAAGTAGTTCACATTTTGATATGATTTTTTTAATATTTTATTTTCTTTTCTGCTTTTTAAGTTGGTTTGCTATTTGTCATCGATCCATCTCTTATACATACCTCTTCAGATGGCAGGATTTCACCTTTGGCAGTGACAAAGGAAGCAGATTCACCAACTTAGATCCATACATCAAGGTGTTTAAACTACAACTGACTACACCTATGATTGATTGTTGGTGGCAGTAGCAGGATTCTGACACTGACATTTTGCAATGAGTTACAACAATACTGAATATAATGTCTACTAAAAAGAAAGCCGTGGGAAAGGTTGGCATGTTCCTTGTGAAATGAGGAGTAGACGAGAAAAGATCATGCAATAAAAACAATTATAAACACCTCTCTAAAATTGCCCAGCTGATAAAGATATGAAAACTGTGTTTGAGCCTAAAGATGTTGAGCTAGAGATTCATGACTTTGTGCTATATTCAGCTGATGAGGTGTAGAACTGTACCTCATATTTTTAAAAGAAGGTTCACGAGGGTAAACTTAGTTCCCCAGCACCAATTACTGAAGGAAAATGAGTCAAGATGTTACTTTACAAGACAGCCAAGCCCTGAGGCTCCTGAGCTGTTCAGGGGTGATTCCATGCTGCGATTCAGCATGGGACCAGTGGCAGTACTGGGCTGTTAGAAGAACGTTAGGAAGAAGACATCAGTACTGCATTTGGTCTACTCATCAAAGGCCTTGCCCAGTCTAAATCCATTCTTCTCTGGAGTGGTAGGTCTTGAGGACATGTCAGGACCTGCATGTGAACCCCAGCCAATGCTTCCTTAGCTCTCTTGGGAATGTGGTATATATCTTATGGCCATGAGAAAATTTTGGGTATGAATGAAGCTTGTTTGGCCAGGAAGAATATCAGAATAATCTTATTAACTTCAGAAAGGTCCCTTATTAAAAAATGTATTTAGATGACTTTGAAACATCTAAACATCACTGAAACATCACTGAAACATCTAACATCATTGAAAGAACCGGGAGGGGGGTTGAGGTGGGAAGGCGGGAGGGCTGGGGGGAAGGGGTTCTCGGGTTTGGTTTTATTTCCTAATATCCTTGGTGTGATTCGATTGGTAGCAAATTAAACTGATTTTGTTTTTTTTCCCCAAGTTGAGCCTGTCTTTTGCCTGTGACCGTAAGTGGGGAGTGATCCCTCCCTGTCCTTGTCTTGACCCACAAGCTTTTTCTTTATATTTCCTCCTCCCCATCCCACCAGGGGGGAGCAGTGAGCAAGCAGCCCCATGGTGCTTCGTTGCCAGCTAGGCCTAAACCGCGACACTATGATAATCAAGCACTTAGAAATGAGCTAAAATAAAATATGCGTCTCTTCTTTGTAAAGCTCACCTCAGAGAGCGCTAACAAAGAACATGTTCAAAAGTGGAGGGATATTGATTTAGTCTGAAAGGGAGGCTCATAAGTTCCCAAGGAAGAACAGGTAAGGGTCATGTCAGAAAATGTTTGTGAATTACTCTAGAAGCATAGGCAAGGAGATGAAGGGAAGAACAGTCACAGAAACACTCATGTGAATTTTTAGCTAGGAAGAATTTGCCTACTGAAGTTTAGAAACGTGTTCTGAGGACCAGGTAGGTGACCCACTGTGTTCCCAGCCAGTATGGCTTTTGGGTTTCAGGTTAATGCAGTTAACCATGTGATACATCTTCTGCCAGAAAGGTACACTGCTAGTTCCTCTGAGATCTATGATTTTTTGATAGGTGACTCTTCTCATCCAACAACTACGAACAAGTGGTTTTTTTAATGGTTCATGTTGGGAGTTTCAAAGCACCTTGGCATGAAGGGGATGGCGAAGCAGTGTGCATGGGAGAGACATTTAAGAGGGTTGGGACACAGGGGCTGCTGGAACTCTGGTATGATCTCATATGGGGAAATAAAATATGAGATGCTGAGAGGGTATAAAATGCAGCTGAAAGTTCCAAACATGAAGCCATGTCTGCTGTCTGAAGAGCACATTTCTGCACACGCCCAGTAAAGGTCAGGAATACTGTCAGTGAAGGTATCAAAGGACATACCTTTTGATATTTTGTTTGGAAGTTATATAATATGCAGGAGCCAGAAATCAGGTCCTATCCTCACTAAAAGCACAGACAGCTGGCTGCAGGAATGCAGCAGAGGGTATCAGTGAAAATACACGAGGTGATAGGGAAACACAAGGGGAGGGAAGGTCAACATCCACTCCCTCCATTTCAGACAAAAGTGAAAGCTGTTATCCTCAGGACACAGTCCCAGTGCCCATAAGCTGACATGACTCAGAGCAAGCAGGACATCCACCCATTTCCCCAGGGAAAGCATCAGGTACATTGGTTAACTTGGAATAAGTGCTCTGTGACCATGAAAGATAAACTACTGTATATTAATAGAATCATAGAACTGTAGAATGGTTTAGGTTGGAAGGCACCTTAAAGATCATCTAGATCCAACCCCCCTGCCACGGGCAGGGACACCTTCCGCCAGCCCAGGTTGCTCCAAGCCCCATCCAACCTGGCCTTGAGCACTGCCAGGGATGGGGCAGCCACAGCCTCTCTGG
>JAVJGG010000008.1:1207810-1226885 GCA_035590195.1 Aviceda cuculoides
AGGGGAATCTCTGCTCCGGCGCCTGGAGCATCTCCTCCTCCTTCTGCACTGACCTGGGGGGCTGCGGGGCTCTTTCTCCCACATTTTTCTGACCCCTCTCGCAGCTGCCACACAGCATTCTTTACCCTTTCTTAAATATGTTATCATGGGCTCAGCTTTAGCCAGTGGTGGGTCCATCCTGGAGCTAGCTGAAGCTGGCTCTGTCGGACTGGTGTCTTCTTACAGAAGCCACCTCTCCAGCCCCCATGACCAAAACCTTGCCACCTACACCCAATACCACAGTTTTATTAAACCCAAATGTAGTTACGGCCTCTAGTGAATGCATTTAAACATACAGGGAGAGTATGAAGAATGCTGAACATGTGACAGGCCATGGCAAAAGAATGTCAATTTATGGTAAAGGCCTAAAAGCTGACAATGGAAAGAAAATTTAGCTGCCAAGAAAATTTTTAATAATGAAACTTAGTTGTTAATTTTCTGTGACTGTTTGACTAAGCCAGGTTTTTTTGTGGACTAGCACATATTTCGTGTTCTGACCATCCTACCCTGATGACTGAAGGTCATGAAGATGAGTGCATGGTTCGTGAACTTCCTTCTTGATTTCAAGGTATAAAGGATGAAATTCATTCCTGTGTGAGTGAGCCATCATGGAAGATAATGAGGACTATGCTATGGGAGAGCTATCTCGCACACTTCTGGAGTGGGGACAAAGACTCTAGCATGAAATCAGTATTAAATCCCTGAAGTGTTTAGAATTTCCCTTTTCAGATCTTTTCTTCCATCCTGTTTGCATTTATATTGGTTTAGTTCAAGAAGTATGCTGGAATCTGGGAAAAAAATATATTTGTTTCTTCCTTTGCTAAACAAAAGGTAAGTAAACTTTCTAAGACATCTCCCCTCACAGTATGATGGTAATAAGAAAACATATTGCCTAAGAGTTAATTGTGCTATTTCATATCAAAAGTGTTTGTCCTGAAAGATTCATAAATATTTTATTTCTGTACTGTAAAATGTTATTTTCCTTTTTTTTTTTCCATTTGCTTCTCTATACTTTCTTACTAACAAAATGTCTGTTGAGAATATATAAAATCTCTTTCTTGATGCTCATTAGAACAATTCATTGAATATTAAACATACTAGAAAGCTCAGTGTTTGGTATCTATTTTATGGCTGGATAAGTCCTAAACAGTCCTAAACAGGTCACAGGCCTCAGTTTAAGGATGTTTGTTTGTAATAAAAGCTCTCCTGCACCTGGCTTTGTGCTTTGTAAGAAACTGTTTTTCTCCAGGGTACAATTACCTCAAGCTTTTTTTCCAGCCAGCAAGAAGAAAGGATAATGGGCAAAACTCAAGTTACACCAAATATTTGGTCTAGAGTTTGGCTTTGCAATCTATGGGATATTAAGCATAAGAGTTTGAAATCCCATGAGAACAATAGGTTACTATTTTGTGGATGTTTTAAAAGGCTCTAATTTAGACTAAACTTCCTTTAATTTTTTTAGTTCATATCAGAGCCTTTAGTCAGGAACATGAACCATGTTTTAACTAAATTTTCCCATTCCACCAAGAAAAATTAGTGTTTTCCTTAGTGAAGTTTAATATTAGTAATGGTTCTTATTCTATGGAAGGGATTTTAGAAGCTAATTTGGATTAACTGGGAGTATTATTATTCTTTCTAATTGATTAAAAAGTGTTCTAGTTCTGTACCAATGCTATGTTTTGTACGGTACCTCCAGCTGCATGAGGCAGAGGTAAGGGAAAGCACACTCCTGTAGGTGGGTGTTCCAGAAATACAGGCTTGATGGAATAAGACGGAATAACATGGAAACCATTTGCAAGTTAGAGTTTCAAATTAAATGCAGTATTGAATTATACTTGCCCTTGCAGAAAGGTAGCAGTGGTGACACTAAAATAATACTTCAGCAATAAACCCTTTTGAGAATGTTGCCTGAAAAATCCATTGTCAACCTAGGGAGTTATAGGAAATGAAGCATGATTTTACAAACAAGACCATACAAATAAACCTCTGTATAAAACTGATACGAGAATCAGGGTCTTTCTTTAGGGAAAGACTGTCATCTAATGCACTGTAAGATTATGCCAATAGCTAGACATCACCTCTTTTCCATATTCTTCATTTTTTTTTACTTCTTCCGTAACTGCACTGTTCCAAGAATGCGAGAAGGAATGGCTTCAAGTGAGAGATGATATGCTTCATTAGGTGAGCTGACGAAGAGCAGTCATATACTCTTGTATAAAATTAGACATCTAAAACATTAATAGGTTTATAGAAATGCTGCTTATAACACCGTCAAATCATTTTCACAGTTCCAGGTTTCATCTCAGAGTATCTAGAGTAAGTGCAAACACCGAAGTGACGTTAAGCAGCCAGACGCTATTGTGGTAGCGTCTGTGGATGTTTTCACATCTGGTGCTGCCGGAGGAGGACAGGGCTCTCTCTGATGTTACTTCCCCTTTACACAGTGATGACAGACCGTGTGAGTAGTTAGGCTGCAGCACGCTAGTTTAACAGGTGGTAACTTGGGTTCCTGTGCAAACGTGAACGACGCATTTTAAAAGCCACACATCTCAGAAGATGCTTTTGAAATTGTCCCACGCTACTCTTAATGACATTTATCAGACACAAAGCTTGTGTTTTGTAAGATTTTGCAGAGATTACAGACAGCTAAAAGTAAATGTTTTAATAGGAGACGAACGTTCACAGTTACCATCATTAAAGTGATTTCTGATTACAACAAATGACTGAATCTTCACCCAAGCAGGGCATCACATGTGGGCTGGGGTGAAACTCTGCTTATGAACCAGTAGGCTCTTACGTTCTCAAACCCATGCAATATTAATAATTAGTAAGTCATTTGTCAGATTTTAATAATAGGCATTCAGTTTTTACTGAGGCACACTGACTCCAGATGGCATAGAACTCATCATTATCCTACACAGTGACACTTCGGCAAGGTTTGGGACACACAGGAAAGGAACGATAGACCACGTCTTCTGGAATACTTAGCCAGGAAGGGGACATGGTTTAAGTCCCTCCCTGGCCCAGGGAAAAAGCACAGGTTTGGCTACAGACTGTAAAACTTCATCATGCCAAAGGTGCAAAGCCATGAATTTGAAGGCATAAAGTGTCTGTTTTATTGCACCTGTCTTTGCCAATGCTTCTCCTCACAATTCTCTGAAACGGGTCCTTGGCCACTAAAGAGGCCCCGTTGATCTCCTGCTCTGCTGAACGTTCGGAACAAGCTGTTTTATTCTCCACCTTTCCTTGATGTTCTCCTGTCGTCTATCCTTTGAGTCTTTACTCTTTCCCTCACTTACCATGTCCTAACCTTTCCTTTTCTGTGCAACTTCAGACGAGTGAGATTACCCTGCAGGAAAGAAAGAAATGGGCAAGTTGTTTCTGAAAGATATATGACTCTTTCAGGTGGGGAGTCATCACATTTTAGATTTTGAATGTTACATTAAAAGTACAGCATTAAAAAGACTTTACATAGGCAGATTCTACTGACAGCTGTGCACAACATAGAGAATCTCTGTTTCTATATTTATCTGGAATCTGTATTTTAAGTTAATTATATGAGGACTTGTTTGTTTTTAAACTTTACCTTCATGAAATACTAATGTTTGAATGGACAAATGATTTTCTTCTAACTCTGGATTCCCTTGGTTTTTTGTGTGTTTTAAGCTAGAGTCTTGACAATCCTGAAGTCTAATTTCTTTTCATGTAAATACTTGAAGCTTAAGAATATGATTTAAATCTAAAGCACTAAAAAAAGAGAGCGTTTCCTTTTATACAGTCCCCAGCAGAAGAGTGTTCTACTTTCCATTCAGTAACAGTGCTTGGACTATATCAAATGCAGTTTTAAAAGTGAGGTCATGATGCTATGATTCAAAATTTGTCAGATGTAAAGCCATAAGGGATTTTTAGAAGATGAAAAGACTAGACTTCTGATGTGACCTGATGCAGCTGAGTAACTCCCAAAGTCACAAGTCAGTTTCTGACTATAAAAGAGACATCTGATCAGATTGTCATGCTTTATGTTTAATGGAGTGTTACAAGGACTTTGACACAAACCATTACCCACTATTTACTTATTCAAGGCAGAAACCTACTGGAAAATTGAACGAAATTATCCATACTTTAACAGCTCTGAGCAGATTGCAGTATGATCAAAATTTCTAAAACATGCTCTTTTGAGAACACTGATATTAAATGCTCTTGAATTCTTGTATTGTACTTTAATCATTATGTTTTACTAAATAATTTTTAACCTCAGGATGCTAAACAGAAATGTTGCCAATATTGCAGTTTATATCTGCCATACACGGACATGTTACAGAAAGATCTATTATTGACTAGATTCAAATGGTAAACGGTTGTGAACCTGTTTTTCTTTCACATCTTACCATTCTCCGAACAAAACTATGTTAGTCAATTTTTTTAGCATTTAGTACCTTTGGGAATCAAAGCCATTGTAAAAATCACTAGCAATAACTCCAGTCTTTCACGTTATTAGGAATTTGAATTTTTGACTAAAAGAAGATGCTCACAGGAATCTTGGTTACATCAAACTGCACAGAGGAAACATGTTTTTGAATAATTATTTCAAAGCCTATTGGTTGCTATTCAAAAATGAAAAGCTGGTGAAATCGTAATGCTTGTCTAGAGAGGGATGCTACTGTGAAATAACCAGTGAAGCAAAGCATGATACCTCTTTTGCAAATCCACAGTTATTACACATTGGGAGAGTGTGTGATTAGCATGGACTTTTTCTGAAACTTAGAAACCTAAATGATTTGAAGACTCTCTGAGGGTGGTATAAACATGCTCACATAAGGAAGAAGAGTGAAGTAAATATTCCAGCCATTTTTTTTTTTCCCTGCAGAAGTGACCAGGGCTTATATAGTCATTCTCATATGTGATTACCAGATGAGTTCACTGGAGACACCAAATATGAGCTAAGTAATTCAGCAAGCAGATTATATTTTTGTTCAGGACACTAATGATATTATAGAAAATAAGAAAAAAAGAATTCTAAGCCTCTGACAACTTTTGGAAATGCTGTAGTTAATGGAAAAGGATCACAAGTAACATGGGGACTGTTCACTTTTCACTGACCAAGCACTGTTTGTCTGCAGAGAACAAATCTAAGTGCTTCAGCATATACTTCAAACCCAAGTAAAATAAAATGTTAAGTATTACTTAAGAAAGAAGGGTTTTGAACAAATAACTGAATCAATTTACTGATCTGTATCTTTATGAAGTGTAATCCATTCTGAATTTTCGTGTGGTATTTTATTTCTGACGAATCCTGTAATTGTAGAGATTTTTATCAGATTAAGCTTTGCCCTACAAGGCAAAGGATCAAATTGTTTTTCACCATCTAGCTGCATTAAGAGGGCCTGGAGGTCAATCATATCAGCAAAACATCTATCTATGACGGGGGAAGAAATTTGACTGGAAAGTATTTCTGGTATCTGCAATGATATTTAAAGTAATTGTCAAGAACCGGGTTTAAGGGAGGAGGTTTACATACATTTGAATGGTTTACTATTGAAATGCTCATATGGCTTCCAATATTTTAATGACATGTAAATATTAATGAAGTGATGTGCACAACACCACACTTTTTTGAGGTAGAATGGCATCTATGTCATCACTTGTAAGTTCCACGAAACATATCTTAAGACCTGATTTTCACATGCACTGTATTCGGACAATATTCTTAAAGAACTCTTGTGCCTTTAGACAGATTTCTTTGAGAGTTCTACTAAAGCTGGTGCCCCAAAAAGGAATTTGCTCATTAAATGAACTAAGTAGAAACAATTGAACATCTCATAGAATTGTAGAGTCATTGAATTATTTAGGTAGGAAGAGACCTCTGGAAGTTGACTCCAACTCTCTGCTCAAAGCAGGTCCAATCGGCTCAGATAGCTCGGGGACTGTCCAGTCAAGTTTTGAATATCTCCAGGGATAGGAATTGCACAACCTCTTTGGGCAGCCTGGGCCAGTGTTTGACCAAACTCATAGTGAAAACATTTTCTGTGGTATCTGACTGGAATTTCCTGAACTTCAACTTGGGTCTGTTACCTCCCATCCTTCCTCTGTGCTCTTTTGAGTCTGGCTCTGTCTTCTAGCTGTTGTCCCATTAGGCAGTTGCAGATGGCTATAACATTCTCTTTAACATTCCCTTCTCCAGGCTGACTAAATCCTGTTTTCTCCATCTCTCCTTGTCTGCCGCGTGCTTCAGCCCTCGGCCAACTCGTTAGCACGCTACTGGATTTACTGCCATCTACTAACATTTTTCTTCTTCTGGGGGGCCTAGAACTGGGCAGAGCACTCCCAGTAGAGGTTCACAAGTGGAGGGAGGAAGAATAATTTCCCTCAGCCTCCTGGCTGTACACTGTGAATGCAGCCCAGGAGGCTCTTGGCCTCCTTTGCTGCAGGGGTGCACTGCTGACCCACGCTCAGCTTCTTCTCCAGCAGAATCCTCGTGTCCTTTGCTGCAAAGCTGCTCCCCGGCCAGGCTGTCCCCAGTCTCTGCTGTCGTGTGGGTTACTCCATGCCAGGTGCAGGACTTTGCGTTTGCCTTTGTCGAAGTTGGAGGGCAGCACCACTTTTCCCAGCCCTTCACTACTCCCCCAGTTTGGTATCGTTTGGGAACATGCTGAGGGTGTAGTCCATCCCATTGTCCAGATTGTTCGTGAAGGTATTAGACAGAATTCCTTCTAGTGTCAGTCTCCGAAAGCTGTCACTAGTAACCAGATACCTGCTGGACCTAGTCACTGGTCACAGTCCCTAGAGCCTGTTAGTCCAGTGAACTTTCCACCCGCCTTATTCGTCCACTCTAACGAGTCTGGATATTACCAATTTGGGCATAGGTGTGCTGTGGGACAGTGCCAAAGGCCTTACTGAATCAAGGCATGCAACATCTGCTGCTCTTCCCCTGTCCAGAGCATGGACCATGTCATTGTAGAGGGCAACCAGATCAGTCAGGCACGATTTACTCTTCGTAAAGTCTTTCTGACTGTTCCAAGTCACCTTCTTGTCTTCCATGTATTTGGAGACTGTTTCTGGGAATATTTGCTCTGTAACTTTCTCAGGGACTGAGAGTGAGTTAAGGTTAATTGTTTGTCCGTAGTTCCTGGATCCTCCTTCTTGCCCTTGCGTTACTGAACAATAATATATTGTTAACGGAAGTGTGCCTTCTTACCGAGCGAAACTCTTGCAAGAGTTTGCTTATAAGAGGGAGTCCTAAAAGATGAAATTCCATTATAAAACAGTATCTTGGATGAAAAAAGCTCCACCTCACCTTACAGAAAAGTAATTCTAAAACCTAAACACATACTAAAATTCTTTGTGGAAGTTAAACTACAAAGTGAGTTTTTGTATTACAGGACTGGCTTAATAATGGTTTAGTGAACTACATTCACTTCAGTTCAGTTTTTTTCTAGATCTGATTTTTCCTGAGTGTGAAATTGAAGTAAGTAAGAGGACTGAAATAGAAAATAATGGGATTGAAATGTCCTCTGGGCAAAGATACCCCAAGCCAAGCTTGCAGATGAAAACTTTTTTTTAGTAAAATGCCTGTCTTATCTAGAAATACAGAACATGGCAGCTCTGTCTAAACTATGTAGAGAACTGCCTCTAAATAACTAGAGAATTTCTATGAAAGAAGGCTGAAAATTATTAAGAATAACTCCTATTTATCAAGAGTAAACAACATTCATGGTAACAATGTTTTAACTGTTCATTGCAATATACTGATAACTAATAACAGCAAGAAAACTCAAGGCTAAAGTGACATAAATAAAGCTTAATACTAAATTTAGATACGGGATATAGCTTGCATGCCACAAGAGTTTTAATTTTTTCCAGTTTTAAGAAAATATTGATTATAGTGCATGTACAGATGCATTTATTACAGAAGATCATTTTCAAACAGAAGCTATATTGGTAAGCTGGAAGGTTTACAAAGAGTGGACAAAACTGGTTACTCTGCTTCCAGCAACTCATTTGAAACATGTTCAGTAAATGTATAGCTGTCACTGTGAATATATCTTGCATTCCAATCAGAACCTGAGGCAGGGAAAATTCCCTCTCATATTAAGGCTTATTGGCATAGCCCATCCTTTTCAGTACTTAGGACTGAAATTACTGTCCTAAGAGAAACCACTGAAAAGATAATTGTTCAATAGGCCAGTCAACCTACAATATGTGAGGAATGTACTTTTAAAATTAATTTTACCTTGTCTTATTAAGTAGTTATCCTTTCATGAGAGAGCTGTTTGAATCTCATTTGACTTACTCCTCATTTATATGATGAAAAATAGGAACATGCAGGAATTTGTAAATCTGTTGAAGGGCAAGTGGTACTGCTGTAAATGTAAAGTTGAGAAACAGCAGAACAGTGACAGCACCCTTCAAATGTAACCCTCCTGGCAATTCAGCCAAATAATAAAACTTTTGTAGACCTCTGAATATGCCATTGATCAATCAGATACTGCTTTTACCTCTTATGCCCTCATTTGAAATGATTTTGAAAAATGCAGAGAATATAGACATAATTTAAGGGAAAAAAGCCTGAGAACAGTGGAAAGAATTCAACATGTGTAGGTGAATAAAAAGAAGATGATCCCATGACTCGTGTCTTGTCTACTGTTATCTTCCCATCGAGAAAATGCCAGATGTTAAAGAGATCTTCAGCTTAACAGACTGAAAAGGTAACAAGAACTTAAATCTCAAAGATAAAGACTGGCAAATCCAATCTAAAGTAACACTTTATTAAAAAAAAAAAAAGGGGGCAAACTAGTAAAGACGAATAAAGATGAAACTAATAAAGATGAATGACCATTAAGTAAAAGCATGATGGGGAATAATGTATTTTTTTTAGTTAGTGAGTTAGCTTCTGTAGCTTACAGTTCAAGCCTAGAAGGAGAAATGTGTTTAACTCAAGCTTAGTCCATGGGGCGCAGTGTAGCATAAAACAGATAAAACAATCACAAGTATGCCGTCTGACCACATATGTACCGGGTTGCATGTCAGATTTTCAAGGCAAGACATGGAGGTGAACAAAAATGGAAAAAAATGGCAATTTGTTTAGCAAAACAGGCCATGTTAGGCTAACTTAGTGTACTAAATAACTTCTTTTTTCTTTTAAAGTGGAAAAATATAAGGGGTCTTGCCAACTGGCATCAACTGGTCCAAACCCAGCTAGTTTTTTTTTGATGAACCTGCTCAAAAAATTTAGTGAAACTTTTAATAAAATCCCTCCTACAGAAGGTGGAGAGGACAAAGTCTGTAAAGTAACTGTAAAGTAGGTAAGTATGTATCTTACTGTAGAGACAGTAACAATAAGTAATGACGAAAAGGAAAGTCTAAGATGGGAGAGACATTATTCCAGGATGAACCAGAGGACCAGTATTCTCAAATATCTTAGTTCATGGGACAGTGCTAATGAAATTTGGCTATGACAAAAAAATTCAGAGGCATCATGAACAACTAAAATAGTGTCTACTCTTGACAAATGGAGTAACAGAATGCATTTTATAGCACAAAAAGTGCATGGTCAGATATCCTGGGACTAATAAAATTATTTTTACAATGAATTGCAAATTATTCACAAATATATAAAGAAAATCCTGATTATTTCACAGGACTGTGAGCCACCTCTATGATGCAGCTGTGAAAAGTGGTAAAAATGGGGGAAGTTGCTGTAAATTATTTGCTGATGGCTTAGTAGATGGAGTCCAACTTTTAAGTAGCTGCTAGACCAGATAATATTTTCAGCCTATATGTATGTAAGTAACGGCCATTAGTGATGGATTTGGTTGAGAAGAGGGAAACCACACTGGGTAAAACAAAATTCCTGATTGACCATTAGGAGTTGTTAAAAGTTGTTCTCGTGACATGCTGTCTAGATACTTCTTACTAAGTGTGTGCTTATGAAGGGCCTGGGAAACTACTCCCTTGCTGGAGTAAGAATTGAAATAAAACTGATCCATGGCAAACACAGTGCTAAAGGGAAGAAAATGTGTACTGCAGGAATTATATTAGTGACTTAGTTATCAGCTTTTACAGAGAAGATGAAAGCTACAACCTTTCTGCAACTGGGCTGCTTATACATTAACTGGACTTTTCGTACAGTGAGCAAAATTTCAGGTTTTGTTAGAGTTGGAGCAAGTTTCATTTCAGCTTATTTCAAGAGTTCCTGGGTTATTAATGGAACATACTTGTTCTTTGATGATATTTAGATACCCACCCCTGGCAGTTAGTAGGAAGAAACACGCATCTTGAGACAGTGGAGCTGCCTTTTCCATAATCACAATATGACATCAGAACTGCCTTTCATGATGGCTCAAAAAAAAGTTGTGGTAAATTCATGTTAATGTGCAATAACATCCTCAGGATCAAGAACTATGTGTAGCTACAAGTATTTGAGCTACCGTTTCAAAGAATTTCACTTCATACTGGGTCATATCAAGAACATAAAAGTTCTTGGTGAGGGCAATTGTTTTGATTAGGTAAACCTAATAAAAAATGAAGTAAATGTCCAATATATATGGTGTCTCAAACTACTCATACACATAGAGGTCAACAGCTGTAAGGCCGCATAGTGAGTAGAAAATAGCAGGGGGAAGGTTTCACAAAAACATCCACAGAAGGCATTAAAACATGATTATAACAGCTGGTCTATTGGTACATGAGAAGTTTCTTCAAGAATAACGAAGAGCTTGTGAGATGTGATCAGGCTTAATCCGGACTGTACTTAAACCTGTGGGGGTATTTCAGATTTCTCTGTATTGAGTAGCGGCGAAAGAAACTGAAGTCCGTGCAGAGTGGAATCGCTGTGCACAGGATTCAAAAGAATTTGCTCACCTTAGACCTTGGCAAATGTAATTATAAAAGTATGCCAGCAGAAAACAGAGGATATGCATAGACCACAGGAGCTTGGATCAGCCCTATGGGACTAGTTTTACAGAAGGTAGAAAAGCAGATAAGCGGAACAACAAAACCGACTGGGAAAACGGACGGTTTGTACGGCTTTGCCTAGGAACGTTTCCACCTTACACCTTCTGCTTCTGCACCGAGTGTGGCTTAACGGCGGGGAAGCATTTGGCCCAGCGCCGTGGATCCGCGCTGCCTGGGGCAGCGGGCTGGCTCCACTCTGAGTCAGGGAGAGATGCCTCCTCCATCCCACTCGGCTACCTGGGGTTTTCCTTGGACTTCGCTCAGCCGAACACTGGGTAGCTCTGATCCTAGTTAGCTTTTGTGATCTGAGGAGACCACAGCCTGAAGGGGTATGAATAACTTCAGGCCCCGGTGTAAATAGGTGTGTGGCAACGGTGCGGAAGCTGATGGCAAACATTTGCAGTAGATTCTTTTGGTGTTCTCCTTTATCAAGAAAAACTAAAATATGTATGTAAATCCCCTGAAAAATCTCTTTCCTTTCTCCCCCAAAAGACTTATTTCCTCAAAATGCCCTCCTTCACAAAAACTGCTGCAGGCATTAATAGCACCAAAACAAACAAACGAAAACCCCAGCCCAAGCCAAATACCACCATTCCCCCCCCCCAGCAAAAAGCCTCAAACAACCTGGAAAAGCAGAAATCCTGCTAAAAGAGGAAAGGCTGTCATTACCGTTTAAAGAGTGCAAGGTGTATAATACACATGAAACTATTGCACAGTTCTTCAACAGATAAGAAAAATCTCGGATGGGAATACATCTTAAAGGGATATACTTGTTGTCGAGGGGAATCCACAGTACTGCCAGGCAGCAAATTAGAAGAGCACTACTGAGTACTGAGAACTGAAACTAAATATAACTCTTATGACTCATAAATAATTTATTTTTATAGTAGAGTGCATCGGTTTTAAAATTAAATCCACAAAGCTTAAATTCTATTAATGAGTTAAATTGTTATCTTCCTTCCAGAAATGATTGGACATTTTCTGGTGGGACGCTTTTTAAGTCGGGAAGCTCAGATTCACCGAATTGAAACACGTCGATATCAAGAAAACACTTGTCAAAACTAGGCAGATTTCTGATGGGGAAAAAACACCCTGGCTTTCTGCCAGCTTGCCTGATTGCCTTCACCGCTGTGTGGCTTTGTTTCCTGACGGGAAATGTTGGAGCTGGACCTCTGCAAGTGCGGATTCTCCTGCATTTAACAGCATCGGGCCCTCCTCTGCCAGTTCAGCTCCAAGGCTTGCCGTTGAGGAAAGCTGAGTGCTCAGATAGCAAATAATCCAGAAAAGCTGTCAGCCAAGGAGATTTGCTCTCGGCAACCTGGCAGTCAAAGCACCTGAGTGTTTATTGAATGGGGAGCCAGAGAGCCTTCAGAATTAATAGGGAGTTCAAGAAACCAGAAAACCAGGGCGCGAATTACCAGTACAGTCCCAAAGCCATTCCTCTCAATAGACCCCTTTGTGTACTGCAGGGGTGGAAAACCTGCAAGTTTAAAAACCTCTTTACACTAATATTTCAGACTGCTTAGCTGGCTGCCTGAGATTTTCAGGCAATTTCTAAGCTTCAGAAGCTAAGTTTTAAGAAAAAAACCCGTGTAATGTGTGATTCATACTGAAATCACTAGCACTGGCTGTTAAGCAAGCAACACAGTAAAAAGTTGGGTTTTGTCGTGGGAATTGCTGTGCTGTCTCAGACCCATGGTTCACTGAGAACCAAAGACAGTGCCTAAATTCATGGGAATATGAGAAACTACACTAGAAAAATGTATTAGAATCTATTTCCATGAACATATCATTCTAATTTCTGATTAAACTTTGAAATAAAAAGCTTAATTTGCATTAACTGTTATATCTTTGGATGATAGTGGATGCTAATCTTCCCCAGTATAACTGAAGATCTCTTCAGTGGTGAAATTTATAGTCCAATATTGAAAACTTTTATTTTTCAGTGGCTTTGAATTTTTTTATATCCTTATTTTATAATTAGAGTGACTAGTTTTTAAAAAATCTACCTCAGATGATAATTCCACCACCATCATTAACAAGATCTTGATCAAAATTTTTAGACTTGATTTAGACAGTACCATGGAAAAAGTGATTTTTCAAAACTGAAGCACTATTGAAATCCATCCCATCTTTGTTAATCAAAATGTCCAATATCTGGGTTTTACTTTCTATTTAACAGAACGAACATGTATGTGGTAGTATGTACACAGAACGAGTTGTCATACCTGAGTCGAGCAGACCCTGACACCTTGCTGCAGGCACGGGCATGTGCCTTACTAGTGGATATAGGCTAATAGCCAGTCCTACACAGCAGCAGACAAGGGATACACAACTTTTTCTGTGAATGTGAGGAAAGTCACCATTGCTCAATCTAAATTAAAATTTTGCTGACATTTTGGCTGTACTCTCCTAAACTCAAAACAGCTCAGTATTTCATGTGGTTAGCCCCTTTTAAAACCTGTCTCTGTAAAATGATTATCTCTTTTTAGTGTGGTTGCATTATATGTAGTTATATATAACTATTGCTTTAGCAGAAAACCAGCCAAGAAGACTCTAGGAGTGGCTTCAGGTAAAATTTTCAAAAGCCTGAATGGAAGACAGTCTTTTGAAAATGCTACTTAGATTTCAATAGAAGAGTGAAGCTGTGGAACTAAGAATTATTTCATATTCATTTTTGTAAGTAAACGTGTAATAGTTTTGTTGTTTTCAGCAGTGAGAACACAAGTATATAATGAGCTAAAAACTGGCTTTTTTGTACACTGACTTTGGAGAAATGTAAAAATTCTACTTGGTGCTTCCTCCTTTGAATTGCAAATTTGCTAGCTAATGGGGCACAGAATAGAACATCACAAGGCTTGTCCAATTTAACTTCAGCATTATATCTCACCAATGAAACCTGATAGGCTAGGTGATTTGAGGATAAGTCATGGGGGACTCTTTTCATAACAGGCTTTCGTCAGAAATCAGGAGGCTCCACCAGTGAGGCGTTAGCCCTCCGATCTGTCAGAATGAGATCCTTGCAGCAGTACCTCACAGCTACGTGCATGGCTTCTCCTTGTTTCACAAGAAATCAGGCAAAGACACAGATTTATTAGCAATTCATTCTGAACAGTAGTCTCTCCTGAAAGTACCATCCAATCCAAAAATCTCCCTTCTGCAACGTAATCCTGCCATGACAGAGTCTGGAGAAGTTCCCCTGGTGACCCCCAGGCAACCCACCCTGGGTATGGACTCTGTTCAGCCATCTCCCTCTTAATCCTCAAAATCATGCCTGCAGCTGAATTCCCACTGTCGCCTGAAAAGTCCTCTCCTCCGCGCGAGTTTCTGGGTTGCCGAATTACCACCAATAGGCTGTTCAGTAGTCTAGAGTTTGTATCTTCCTTCCCATCACAGGTTTTCAATACACAAAACAGTTCTTGGGTATCTGTGTGCAAGGAGCTATGGGATAAGCTTCCTTTTTACTATTCAGTAAAATACTTTACTGAAAATTGTGCTTACACTAAAGAAATCAAGCATGAGGTACAGTTAGATGTTATCAACTTTAGTGTTCAATATAATATCAGTGGGACAAGCTGCATGATAAACTGTAATGGAAAACAAGGGAATAAGGTTGTGCCTCAGGGAATGAATGATTTCTGCAGATATATATTTTTTAGACATTTTCTGGAAAATGACCAGGTTTCATCTAAGATACCTGAAATATGGTATGAACCCTTTACTCAGAAAAACCTGGTCATCCAAGGCTGTGATCTGTGTGAGAAATACTCATGGTCTGGAATGACGTGCAAGTAGAAGGCTACGTGCAGTACATGAAAATTTTGCATCTGTATCACTGAAGATAATGATCTCATCGGATGTTTGGTAGGATTAGAATTTGTCAGCACTTATATGGGAAATTTTTGGAGAAACCGAGGTAGCAGAAAGTGGAAGCAGTGATACAGCAGTTGGCACTGATTCATTTAAATCTGATCTACGTGGAAAATAGGTGGGATATAAAACAGCGATTCCAGATTAACTGTTTGACCTCCTGAGCAGGTTAATCCCACAGAACTTTAGATATTCACACTGAATCACTTATTTAGACTTCCTTTAATAATCAATTTGATTTCTAGCATATGATTCATCTTATTCTAAAGGTAGAAATCTAAAATAGGGCATATAAATCACATCCTCTGGGTGTCTCTATCTTTCTATTTGACTATAAAGATGACTCGTTTGATTATAAACATCTCAGCTGTAGATGTCTGAAGCTAAATGAGATGAATCACATCCTCTGACTCTAAAATAAGGGTCTTTATTCCAAATTACACACTTCAGAACTGAGAATATGGGCATCCATACAAGAAGTCAATCATAAATTCCAAATTAACCTCCCACGTTAAGAGAGGCCTTAACATTGAGTTAAGGTCTTTTCATTGAGTTGATAGCATCCTTCTTACGTTAAAAGGGAAGATGAGACCCTGTGCAGTCATGGTTTCAAGGCTGCATTTAATCCATTACTACAGTTTATGTTGTGTAAAGGCATGAAATACTATGTGAAAAAAGTAAAATACCCATAATTAATATAGTCATATTCAGCTGGCAGTATAACTAGTCAGGCTGAACAAGATAGTATCTACTCTAATTTGCCACTTCCCAACATTCATAAATTCCTACTAAATTGCCTTACTATGAAACATTGCTGCTTTTCTTGATTGATAATAGGAGTTCAGAGAAAATGTGATTTACTGACGTGAAAAAGAAGCTTTCTTTGATGAACTAGATTCCTACTTATCTTCTTGTCCCATTTATTGGCTAGAAATTTTGGTAGCAGCTTTTCCTAACGTTTTTTCAAAAATGGTGGGTTTGTATTGTAAGCTGAGAAAATTCATGTTTGTGCCACAGTGATTGCGTGGTCTTGTTGTGGGCAGCTGTCCTGCCATACAAGGGCACCTCGGTAGGCTGGAGAATTTGGCTGACAGGGACTTCATGAAGTACAACAAGGGGAAGAGCAAAGTCCTGCACCCGGGAAGGAACAAGCCCAGGCACCAGTACGTGCTGGGGGCCACTCAGCTGGAAAGCAGCTTGGCAGAAAAGGCCCCGGGGGTCCTGGTGGACACCAGTTGAACATAAGCCAGCAATGTGCCCCCGGGGCAAAGAAGACCACCAGCCTCCTGGGGTGCATTAATTACCAATTTATATGACTGATCCCTCAGCAGAAGTTCTGAGGGATAAAATCTGTCTTGCTTAACAGCTGAAAGCACCTAGCGTGTTAAAGCATACATAAGGAGTTAAACAGAACTTCAAAGTCTGTATGGAGGAAAACAACCAGTGTAATTGTTCATCTGTTGATAGAAAGACTTGGAAAGTCTTAAACTGCTGACAGGGCAGTTAATGAGTAGTCATCTGGTTATTATTATTTCAGGTCTTTATCTTTTCCTCTTCTGTAGGAAGATGTAATTCATAAGTCTCTCATTTCTTTTTTTTTTCTCCTGCTACCATTAGGCAATTTCTTTTTTGGGATAACAAACTTCAGCCTATTGACGTCAGAGGATGGCTTGTTTCAGTGGAAATAAACCCTCGCCCTTCAAAACAAAAAGACGTTATAGGGTGTGATACAAGAACAAGGTTAGAGAATATTACAGCAGCATCAAAGGCCAAGATATTTTGGCAAGAGCACTAACTACCTGTGCTTGCGAAAACAGTGAGTTCAATTCATGTGATTCAACCAAATACCACCGTGCAAACACCCAGCTTGCAAAAGTTTACGATATAGTTAGGGTGAAGCTTTTACCACTATTTGTGTACCGTGTATACTGTGGCATCATCCAAAATATGCTGGGCACGTACACAGGTATATTCTGTGCTCGGAGGGTTTTGACTCCAGCGACAGATGTGGCACAACAACAGGAGCTAGAACAACAGGTGGAGGAAACACCAGCATGGGAAGAGCAGAATTGCAAAGGGAAGGTCAGGCAATTATAGAACTCTTCGTGCAGACACCTTGTTCCCTAGTATATATAATATTCGTAGGGTTTTTATCATGATTGTAAAAAGCTTGGTTTATCACGACCAAGGCTGCTGTTTAGATGGGAGTCTGAGGGGTTCAGGGTACAATATCTGCTCAAAACCAGGCAACGCGATGGGAAAGGAGATTACAGAGCAGTGAACTAGTGAGAGGTCCAACTGCAAGGCTTTGTGTCAGACAAGGCAGAGCACCTACTTTACTCCAGATGGACAACATCACCGGTACGTGACACAGCCACTGGCTGCGGATCCTTCCAGACTGGCACTTGTTCCCTCTCTCCTTCTCACTCTCTTTCTGCAGTTCCACTGCTCCTGAATTTGCCAGCCAGAGCCTTTACAATGCTTTCTAAATGAAGTTCTTTCTTCTTGCCAGTTTCTTCCTGCAAAGTTCAAGCTTAATATTCAAGTACCCTTCTCCACAGGTTCGGAGAGACCTTCTCTATGCATTTAGGTTACAGTATTACTTTTGTTTTCTATTATCTCCCAAGAGTTATTTAGGACCCATAGTCTGATTTCTTCCTATGTCACTTAGGCTTCTAAAATTCTCAGTCTGCCTGGACCCAAGCTCTCTCTGTGGGCTGGTATCAGAAGCTGAAAAATATGACACTGGCCTTGGTTCTTGACATTAATATGGGGGATTTCCTTCTCTCAGCCATATGAGACGAGTAAATATTGTTACCTTTTCCCAGTGGGAAACTGATGGCAAGGGTGGTTTCTGGCACACCTGAAACACGTGAGCCTGAATCAGTATTTTGGAATGTCATATTCAAAACTCCTACATAAACCCAAGGCATTTCATCTGTTCAGTCTTATGACTTTATTCTGAAGGTCTTTTGTCCAACCTGTCTCCTCTGTTTTCACCCAGGTATCTTCTAAAAGAAGATGCTATGCTGGCATAGTTACGAGCAAAGAATACAAGAAAGATTTAAGGGAATGTCCTGGAGATTAATGGTCATTAGAGAGTCCTTTGGCTGATCATTCCTTCTTAACAAACACCCTATGCTGAGGTAATTTCTCTTTTAAAAAAGTAAATTTAACTTAAAAAACAACCAATCCAAAATAACATGAATAAGGATTTCTGGTTTTATTTATATGCCTTCAGTTTTTAAGAAAGAACATTCAACTTTTGTTGTTCCGTGATGCTTTATTTTGCTAATTCTGCTTGTCCTTGATACTTGTCAACAAGAACTAATGAGATATCAAGAACTAGTGTTCATTCCTGTTTGCTGCTAAATAAGTTTGTAAAACCAAGCTTATGGTTAACTTAAGATCAAAAGCAATCACACATTTTTCATGTTTAAAACTGAATGCAAAAATAACTGTTTTGCAAGATGAGTGTTAGGAGATCAAATCTGTCACTCCTGATCCGATGGTTGCCTAAATTGTCTTTCTTTTGTTCTCGGCTCTTTGAAAAACTCTCTGAGGAGGCATCATCAGAAGTTTCCTATTTGCTTAGGAATTGATCCAAGTGTAAGTTTCCACCATACCTTCCAGCATTTTGTTAGGCATTTGTGCAGAGCAGTAAAGCAACAAAACAAAACAAAACACTTCAGGAATCATATAATTCAGTAGTTGTTTGTTATTCCACCTGAAGTATGGAATCAGTACAAATTTGGTCCTTATATTTTGAATTTTGTGAAATTTTGGCAAATCTAGTAACTGTGGTGGGTTGACCTTGGCTGGTGACCAGGTGCCCACCAACCCATTCTATCACTCTCCCTTCTCAACAGGACAGCGGGAGAAAATATGACAAAAAGTTTGGGGGTTGAGATAATGACAGGGAGATCACTTACTAATTGCAATCATGGGTAAAACAGACTCCGCTTGGGGAAAAAAATTTAATTTATTGCCAAGTAATTGTAACAGAGTGAGAAATAAGAACAAAACCTAAAAACACATTCCTCTGTGCCAGCATGGGGTCTCTCCATGGGCTGCAGTCCTTCAGGCACAGCCTGCTCCACAGACTGGGGTCCCCTGTGGGGTCACCAGTCCTGCCAGAAAACCTGCTCCGTGGGCTCCTCTCTCCACAGATCCGCAGGTCCTGCCAGGAGCCTGCTCCAGCGCGGGCTTCCCA
>JAVJGG010000008.1:1249204-1262500 GCA_035590195.1 Aviceda cuculoides
AAAAAAGAAAAAAAGAAAAAAAAAAAAGAAAAACAAATAGAATTTAACAATATGGGCATGGGCCACACCAGTGGCTTCTGTGCCAGAAAAAGGTCCCAAGCATGTTTAGTTAACTACAATAAAGACATAGCACAAGCAGTGCTGAAGGATTAAAGGACTGATCTTCTAAAAGGAAGGACTCGGGGAGAATGTACATGCTTTAAGCTGAAATGGTGATCCCAAAAAAACCAATAAATGAGCTGCTGTCAAATAGTGCACCCATCTGAACTCTAAGCATCCTTCATGGTGGCTTGAAAGCTTCCCATCATTTAGGAATACCAGTCCCCATTTTGGATACTTCTTATTTTTCTTTGTGTATTTACTTTAGCACTGCTTAATAGAAGACACCTAGACTGGTCTGGGACCCTGACCAAGAGGTCTAAGGTTTTCTTTGCTCCCTTAGAGCTGAGTGATGGAGCAAACCTCCTGACAATCTACTGACCTCCAGATACATGTTCTTTTGTAGATCCCATGAATTTTGCTCACTTTGGTTTTGCAGCGGTACATTTTCAGAAGGAAGAATATTGATATTGATATTCTCCTGAGGGATATAACCTGGGAGACAGAGCAGAGAGAGAGATAGGCTTGAGTTTGAAATACCTGAAATGGTAAAGAGGAGTGAATCAAGTTCTTATTTTTTCTGGATGGCTGTTACAGCCGGTAAATAATTATGTAACAGTTGTAATGTAGAGAAAAATAAATTACCTCTACTCAGCTGGACTCCCCACCTCTGCCAAAAAAAAAAAAAAAAAAAAAAAGGCATTCAGGCTCTGGAACCTGTCCCAGGTTTTTTGATTTTTTCAGAACTGGAACTTTGGTACTCCGTATGTTTCTGTCACATACATTTGTACTAGTTCCTCTTTCAAAAAGAACACTTGGCTTGCGTAAGGGAGTCAGTTCTGGTCAATGCACTCATCAATTCCAGGCAGTGATTTGGAAGGTAATGTTTCTGCAAGCATTAATCCCATTTTAATTTGAACTGGGTCAAAACTCAGGCTTCTATATCTAAATAACCCTGAAATATATGTATGCATGTCTTGCTCTTCTGTGTGCCTGTATGAGAGATGAGTTTCTGAATGGGATTATTTTCCCTCTTTATAATATGAATGGTTTTCTAGAAGCATGTCCCTGCCATGCAAGTCACCAAAATGCAATTGATATGTCCCCGGGCAACAGGAGAAGACAGTGTGGAGAAATCCAGCCAAAGTCCATGTTCAGTATAGCAGAGCCGCTCGCTAAGGCTAGTTAGCTGTGTGCACATCAAACCAAAGCAAATCCAGCACTATTTCACGGCTGATTCTGCGCACTCTAGGATGCTGCTGCTCATACAAGCCTCCACTGTGACGCTGCTTATTTACCCTGGTTTGCTGGCCTTTAAAACCTTTAATTTTGCAGTGCGCCTGATGAATTCAGGGATAGAAGTGTTACCGAAATCTTGACTTACAGGTCCCAGTTTTGAGAAGAGATGTATTATCACAAAGAACACTAGCAGCTACAATTTAGGGTGTCAAAATCCCCGCCGGCATCGCGTTGGCACTCGGGTGGAATTCCGAGTGAAGCACTGCTCGACGCCAGCGGTCCCAACATCCACGAGGGGATGCCGGCGGTCTCGGTGGGGTTACGTGCCGGTTGAGCCATACCTGGCATTAGCTCAGGGCAAAACTTGTCTGAAACTTTATGCCCTGTAGGGCTCAGGCATTCCAGGCCCTACAGTCCTTTCTTCCATGATACACAACTCCAGTCGTGCTTTCCAAGGAGTAATGAAGGCTCCCGCTTCTCTTAAAGCATACTCGGTGGTGGTGCTGCCACCAGCTGTATATTTTAGCCAGTGCAGGGGGGACTTCGCAAGCTGCTCAGGAGCAGTGCCATGCTGAACGTGGGGACATCTCCAGTTAACTGATAAAAGAGTTACGAGAGGCAAGGAGGCAAACGCAGCACAACTTTTACGACAGCTTTATACCAACCTCAGCCCCACCTGGAGAGCGGCAGAATGAGCAGGGTCTGTTGTCTCCCACCGGCGAATTTTTGGGTGGGAGAACTGTGCTGTCCCTTTTGCCTGTGTTGTATTATACTACAAGAAAGACCAAACAAATCATCCCGCTGACATTGCACTCTGCATCTGATGCTGACCAAAAGTGAATACTTAGGGGAAAGTGCAAGAATAAATCTAACAGTGATATTTTCTGCATATTCTGTCCAAGCATCCATTTGTGGCTCAGGGACTTACTGATCCAGAGGTGATTCTTACACACTCAGTAACCTTCAATGTCTTGTAGCTCTGGGCTTCAAGGAGATTTCCATTTAAGCCTCACACAGTCAAAGAGGCTGATCATTACGTATTAGTGGTGTGGCCATCCAGAAATCTGTAGCCGTCCTCCCAACCCTAGCCGAGCATCCTCATCACCAGTGTAGGTTTAAATTCATGCCTGGACAGCCAGCAAGGACACACTCTCAACCTTTCTTGTTGAATCTGTTGTGTTCAGGGCCAGCAGCGTGCTATTGTGGTGGAAGAAGGAGAATAAGAAAAGTAGTATCAGCCTGCAGCATAACAGATTCAGGTGACTGCTCTATAAATTGTTTTCCTCTTTCATCCAAATGCTGTTTGATGTAAAATGGACACACAATACAGAGAGTATTAAATCTTAGGCTTTCTTGGTAGGGATCCCAGGTATGAGGTAAGAACCTCCTCAGGTCTTGCTTTATAAATAAAATAGCCGCAGAAAGTAGATGCGTTTTGCAAGGCTGGTTCCTACAGATCTGTATTGGATTTGGTCTGGGAATTTCTCATTTAGATTGACAGCTTACAGGAAATTTAGGAAGAGGAACATCTACTATCTGGATCTTGATCAGCCTGTGACAGGAGCTATAGGCTTACTCAAAAGGGTAGAAACAGGACTGGAGATAACTGGGAAACTCTAAAATCAAACAGTCCAGTGCTTTGCAACTTATCTCTGGAGACACCTCAAGTCACAAGAGGTGGTCCAGAAAGGAATGAGGATGGGAAACTAATAACAGTTTGCTAGTGTCCTGCCTTAGGTACCCGAGTCCATTCGTTCTGGTAAAGCTTGAGACATCTGATTTGAAACTCAGGGCAAGACACAAAATAACATGTATTAAAGAGAATAGCAGAATAAAGCTGAGAGATGCCAAAATTTTAATCTCATCAAATATGAGAAATCATTAGTTTCAAATTTAAACTAATTAAAGAGAAATATTTTCTGTCTTTTTGTGGTTTACATTCAGCCCCCAAATATACAGTCCTTAACTCATTTTTCTCTGAACTTCAGCAAAATCTTTGAGGCTTAAAAAAAGACCGGGCTCTGGAACACAGTGTGAGCCCCTGGGCCTCTGAATACTGCCTGCAATATTCCTGGTGTTTTTATCAGAGTCCGGATTTCTGCCTTTGCTACAGGCATGTTTGCATTTGGTGATTCCTCTACTTGTGTTCTTATTTAGTATGAGCTTATTTATTTTCATTTCCATCCCAGCGTACTCTGAGTAGCTTTTTGCCTTTCTGTTCAAATGCCAATTTTAGATAGATATTTATGTGGAAAAAAAAAATCAATGACATATGGAGAATATTTGGGGTATTGGCACAATTATTTGTCCTCAAAAGGTTTGGTATGCCCTTGATTATGTTTCAGATATCACACTGTTTTGAGAAAACCATCTGAAGCTCACAGACAGAATAGTTTCAGACTAGAAACACTACATATTTTAAATGAAATATACTTCTCTCTTTTATTCTCCTAATAAATCCTCCATTTTCAAAAGGCTTTTAAAAAGGGATTCTTTGTGTCCAGATCTGACTTTCTCTACATGTCAAATAAATTGGGCATTTTTTCTGAAATGCCTGGATTGTGTGCCCTGACATGCTTATAAACTAAATGCAGGAACAGCAGAACTCCACTGCAGAAATAATTACTTCATTCACGACGTCCGCAACTTATTTCCACTGTTTAAACTCAGACACATTGTTCTTATTTCCACTCCTCACAAGACATTTCTTTTCACTGTTCCATACTTTGAGTGGATGAGGTTCATCTGTTCTGTTGATGTTATAAAATATGGAATTCTTGTATTAATGGTTATAAAATCATATGGGAATACTTTACACCATGTCTTTGTCGTGATGCAGTATTAACTGGTATCATATAGAATGAGTTAACATGATATTAAATTACTCCTTTTTATGTCATTCACATTTTTTCTCTCTAAAGACTTTTTGTATTATGCTATATTTATGAAGTGAGCAAATGTGATACTGAAAAAACCTCTTAAAGCAGTTTTGACCTTCATTTAGCAATATTTAAATCAACATATTATGTCTGAGACTCCGGAAAAGACACCCTTCTATAACTGATGTTTAAAAATACTATAATATATTGTTGGTACAAGTGTCCAACCACAAAACAACCACTAAATCAGCTCATATTATTGAAGTCCATTTTCGCAGTAATGAAGGCGTGCAAGATAGAGGCAGTCATCTTTTTCTTTATGGTAGAAAAGATGGGGGAAGTTTGACCTCATTCTCAAATCCAGGTCAGAATAGCACTTGAGCTGAAGTCTGGATGCATACCTTAAAGATCTTAAAAGCCTGACTAAATGAGAAAAGGCAATTTTTTTTTTCTGAGCTGTAGCAGCTGCCAAAGAGGTATCAAATACCAAACCAGTAGGACAAAAATCAGATGCTTTGTGTGTTATTCCAACAAGTTAAGAATGATTATGTACACACTGTAGTGATTGTATATACCAGATTAAAAGCAGCAACACAATTTAGTAGTGTAGATAAGACTTAGGTAGAATATGGGACCATTTCAAAATTCTGATCTTGACAATCTGTTTTAACTTAAGAGGTATAAAATGTGTGAACAGTCACTGTGGAAAGCTTCAGAATTCCAGATCGTTCCTCCCAGGTAATACCTTGATGCTCCATAGAACTGGGCTCCTTTTCACACATGCTCCATCTGTATTTTAGCCCTAAGTAATCTTACCTTATTTTAGGCCTAATAATAGTTAAAAATGCAGCCTGTAGTTACTCTGGAGTAATTAAGGGTGAGTTAGATTTTTGCTAACAACTCTGTAATTGGCATAAAGGTGCATACAGCGTACTTGCAATGAGTACTAGTGCTAATAACATGTGTGGGAAACCTCACTCTGTGGATTAGTGCCACAGAAATTTGTTTTCCTGTTTTTACTACATTTTACTAGTCTGCTGTAGCCTTCTTCCTTTCAAAATCTCGAGATAACAGTCTGTAGATGAAGTGGGTCTTGATGTAATGGTAGGTATAAAATACACAGCAGGAGGCAATGGGAAAACCCCGCAGGCATTCCTAAACGGCCATGGCTTATTTGGCATATGCTCAGTGCCTTGATTCAGCAGGTCGTGTCCGCTGTGGATTTGTAGGTGCCAGTATCGTTGCTAATGATCCATTTCTCACGGGTTGACTGGCCATCGCCTAGAAGAATCTTATCCAAGGTGCCTGGTCTTACTAAATCTCTGTCTGCCAAGGTCGCTTTCACCTTCCAGAAGTGCTAATCCTCCATCTGCCTAAATCATTGCTGCCAGCACTGCGACCATTGTCATTAGCATTGCTAGGGATTGTGCCCATGAGCTTTCTTTTTTTTTTTTTTTTTTTTCACCTTTTGTTTTGAAACAGTTTCAGTTTTCCTAGAACTCAGCTTTTGTCACTGATCCTTCTCCGATGTCAAGAAATCTGATGTCAGAAAATCTGAAGCATCATGTGCTGGTATTCCAGTTTCATACATTTACTCAGGAGTAGCCCTGGTCAAGACATCCTACCAGAACATCAAGAAAGCAAGGAGGGGAAGAGGAAGAAACTTGTGGATTTCTGCCTCAGGCTGAAGAGGTTCTTTAGAGAATTCAGCGGTCTTTGTGTTTCCGTAGTGTAAAAAATGTAATTGCGAGAGAAATGGGAAAAGGACGGGGCACAATTTAATTCTCCCCTGGATTTGATTTAAATTTTATGCGGTTCTGGCTGCTGTTGTAATGCTATAGCTGAACTACAGCTCACCGTCTACTGTTGTATGCATACCATATCCTATCATGATTGGTATAGCTGATTCTGGCTTTCCTAGAAATCCTCTCTCTGAGGAGAGAGGATTCTCTCTCTGAAGTCAAAGCAGGATTATTTCTGACAGAGGAGGATAAAGCCTAAAGGCTTGCTTCTCTGTCACTAATGAGTTGAGAAAAGTCATTTATCCCATGTTTGTCCCATCCTCCTTATTTGGATCATTCACATAAAATATTTCTTACTCACTGAGCTCCTTGCATGAAAGTAACTCTACAAATTAAAGCAAGAAGTGTTTGAAAAGGGTTGTTGAAAATCCACAAGGAAATAGTATCACTTTTCTTTATTGAACAGGAACTTCTTTCCTTACAAGCAGATAATATCTCTATGACGTTGCAAGGCAAATTCTGAGGTCTTTACTCAGCAGTTACAGAGGCTTTACAGAAGAAACTCCCTCCAGCTCTTATGGAATTTGTGGTTAAAATCTAACCAAGGGACCCAGGAAGTGTCAAAATAGTCAAAGATTACCACATGCAGCTTTTTACTAGGAAGCCAGAGGAATGTGGCTTTAGCATATTAGCATTTCTCAGCATACACTTGACGTGCGGAGGGAAGACTTCACGCACAGCTTTGCCTCCTCCCTGCAGCTGTATCTATTCCTAACACACTAAACAGTCTGCTTTTCTAAATGCTTTTCTTTTGCTGTTTATTTTTTAAAAATTGTACTTCTCCCTGCCAGTTCCCGCGTATTTTTGTCACTGTTTGCTGCTCCTGTTACCACACCCTTTTCCCTGAGGCTCTGGCATATAATACCAATTTATAAGTTAACAGCCCAGATAGCCAGCTAAGTGTTTGTGGAAAGCAAAGACCAACAGGTCAACCTACAGATCAACCAAATCCTGTAACGTTGGGCATCCGAGACGTTCAGGTGTCAAATCTGAGCTAACTGAAGAGGTACCTTACATTAAATGGAAGATATAGATCCTTCCAGAGGGTGATTTGTCTTCTTCCACTGAGGAAGCCAAAAAGGGCTGTCTCAGATTAGATATTAGATAAACAAGAAAAGTGATATCATTCTGTATGCAATGGTTCTTTCCATCTGTGCAAGAAATGGCTTTCTCCTCCCCTTTCTGAGAACTGGGTATTTCAATAAGAACAGGAGTAAAGAGTAACTGCTTCGGGATTAAGCTTGGGGGTTTTTTAGAAGTAATTTAAGGTCAGGACATTTTGAATATTCTCTTTTATTCAACCAAAATTAATGATTGTTTCTTTTACTTTTCTTTTTTTTTTTTTTTTTTTTAAACAAAAGCTGAAATTTACTGTGTGCTTCTGTTAACTAGAATTATTGGCATATTGCTCATAACAAACTCCTTCCGCCCCTTCAGTTCAATTAAGCTGACTGCTGGACTGCACACAGCTAATGCTTTCAGATGTATTTTTCCCCTTCTGTGGTTCTGGCAGAAATGGCAGGATCATCTGGATGTACAGGGTGAGACTGTAACCTACAGAGGTTCGTTCAAGGCTCATTTAGCTCAAAATACACCAACTTTATTCAGTATGTAATAAACCTTCAAACAATTTAGAGAGTCCAAAAATAGACAGGATTAGGGGACTACTATTAGATAAGATTATGTTGTCTTTTAAGTCAGTTGAAGTTCAGTTTAATTTCATTTACCTTCTTCCTCACTTCCACAGCTGAGACACAGACAGTGTGGTAAGCCTGTTCAGCTGTTATATTTTTCTTATTATTTTTGATGAAAGATTGTAATATAGTCCTTCAGAGTAAGAATACTAATTGTTACTGCGCTGGCAGTGTGCTTGCCACCTTACAAAGCCAAGAGTATGTAGTGACTTGGTGACACTCAAGGTCTTTAAGAGAACAACCTCTAGCTTCCAAAGCAAACCACTTTTATAAACCAATCACTTTTTTTCCCAAGTATTCTTCCTTACTTTGCCCGTACACTAACTTCTCAGAAGGGTTGAATATGTATTGACATACGGTAGCATGAGATCATTATTCAAAGCAGATTTTGTGATTCGAGGCCAGATGTCCTTCCAACAATGAGAATTCTTACTGGGACTGCCTTGGGTGTGCAGTAAGAGTAGAAAAGTTAATTATTATATGTGCTTGAAAAATTAGTGCTTGTAAATTTTGCACAGACAAGTTTTAAAGAGAAGTATGCACTTACATATGCTTTAACATATGTCCATTACCCAGGACCAAGCTAAAAGGATACTTAAAATCAGAACTACGCTTCTAAGGTTGCTTGATTTAAGAAAAAAATAGGAGCCATCAAACTAATTGCCTTGCTTAAGGGTATATTTAGAAGTATATATTCCTCCTTTTCCTTGAAAGATGGTTCCACTAGATACGTTTAAGATACTCCATTCTAGATTCCTGCTGACTATATTTTTCTCTACGGTTAGATGGCATAAATAAAGCTTATAATACATACTGGCAGATTACATTTACAGTTATTTGTTTAGGAAAAATTCTAAAGGCAGTAAGAAGCTTTGACATACCTTGAAAAGGCATCATGTAAATTGAGAGCTGTTTGAATCTATCCAACATCAAATCATTCAGATGCTGTTAGCAGAATGGAAGCTATTCTTAATCCGTGTTCAACCTAATGGTAGCTATTTCAGCAATTTATTGCTGGTATTTTCACATCCCCAAAGTCTTATCTTTCAACCTGTTTTGTCTTAGAAATGTTTCATAGCTATGTAATGTTGCAAATTGGTTTTTTTGTTTGTTTGTTTGGTTTTTTTTTTTTTTTTGTGTGTGTGTGTGTGTAAAACTGGTGTATTGTAGCATGATATGACCTCACACCCTGCTCCCACCGTGCAACCTCTGTGGGTTCGTGGGGCCATGAATGTACAGCTAATCATGGGATTTGATCCTAAAAGCTTTTTTTCCATCTGATTTCATGACTGTGACCTACCTCCATTTAAAAGAAAGCTATTTGACGTGCCTCCCTATTCTGCAGATTTACCTGCCATTTTGGATAAGTAATTTCCATCCTGTGGTTTTTGTTCCCATATGGTATTGTAAAACAATTGTAAGAAAACAGATGTCTGAGATTTCAAACAGCAATTAACTGCCATACTTTACTGACATATATTTCTCATTGTAATACTGAGAGGTTATTCTTATTGTTGGCAACTTCAGAATATTGGAATAATGAAAGCACTGAAACATCAATCAGGGAAAGGTATGAAAGAATTGCAAGGAAAGAAAAGAATGGAATGAAAATCTGTCGAGACTGAATTTAAGAGAAATACGTTAATTGACTTAAATGGCAAGAGGTTCCATCAATTTTGGTTTAAGTTTACATGCCATACAAAGAGTTTAGTTCTGGATGGTTGGGGGCGGGTGGGTCCCCTGTGTGTGACTTACTCACCAGCTACGACGTGTGTTTACGCAGACCACACCGGCCCGTGGCCAGGAGGTGTGGCCCTGCCTTCACAGCAGCCCCAAAAAAAGGGATATTCCTGGCTGCCTCCCAACGCTGTTGCCTGCTCTCTGTCACACGAGGCTGCAGCATATTTGCATTCTTCTCATACGGCAAAGCTTAAGACGTAGGGTTCAGACCACCTAATTTTAGATGTCTATAGATGTCTACGACCCAGGCTAATCATCTAGGCTTCCTTTAATTAGATGCAGAGTAATAAGGCCCGCTACAGCACAAATAATCTCATCCTTGCGTACATCTCGAAAGAGGTCAAATGGTCAGTACATTAGAGACTTCTGCTTCTCTCCACTGACTACGAAAGGTACCAAGACAATTTGCTTAAATGCACGGATCTGCACCGCAGAGCTGTGCAGCCTGAATGCTGCAAGCCCCTGAAACTTTTCCATTATAGACATTGTATTATTGATAGGTGCAGGGTCACACATTCACAAAAAGCTGTGGACATAGCCAAAATATTTTAGGTGATTTAGATTTTTAAAAAGCACAGTTCCTGGATGAGGAGCATAGAAATCACATAAACCCATAGCACAACAGGTGAATCCAAGGAGAAAGAAGTATGCAGAATGAGATGAATATATATAACTTACAGTAGTAATGAGATGTGATTAACTTGGATTTATGCAGTCATTTCCATCAGTTGTGGGCTGAATTTTTTGTTACCCGACTTAGCTTCAGTTAAGTAGTTGTTGCCTCGTGGTAGGCTTTTGGACAGAGAAGAGAGGCCAGGGAAAACAAGTTACTTAGCCTTTCAGAAATAGGGTTTTGTTAGGTGAGAAAGCAGTTATAGCTTTGGGACTTTCTGAAATGCGGTTCCACAAACAATGCAGGCTGTATGCTTTTCTGTTACTTTTTTTTTCCACAGCCTGCCTCCATTTGTTTGTCATGGCATGCTTCTCAGCAGGGGTTTTCCACCTTATCTCTTCACTGGCATTTTTATTTTCTTTCTCTCCACCGTCATTCCCACGCACGCAGTTGTATCTCAGTTGTATCTTGATGTGAGCGCAGGAAAAAGACACAACTTTCCTCCCAGCATCTCAGCGGAGCTGTCAGTGACTACTGAGGAGAAGCAATTCAAAGCTGCTGAGGCTTCCAAAATCTAGCCACTGCTTTTTAAGAAGTTGGGGGTTTTTTTGGAGAGGTAGAATATGTTCAGTGTGACAGCTATCAGGACTGCCTTTTAGTTCTGGAAAAGAACTGCTGCAGAATTTTTAACATCTATAACTGAAGGAGAAGATCCTGGTTTGGTATCTCAGCAAGGTACCCTTCCTGTGGTGGGTCATGTTACTATGTTCCTGTGAGAGTAACTAGCCTGAGCTAAATTCTTTTCCTGAAAGCAGCATATTGTAGACAGTCATAAAGACAGAAGGTTTTAGAGGAAAGAAAATAGCTTTTAATAGAGCACCTGATAATGTCGGAAAACAGGGCAAAGCTTTGGGCACACAAGCCCCTTCATCAGTAAGACCCCCCATGGCTGCCTTAACACCATTACTACACAGTCACACTCCTCCAAAAATACAAATTTAAATTCTTAAAATGAATAAATCTGTTGAATTATTTGTAACAGTGTGCATAATATTAGCTAGATATTCAGCAGTAATCATGTAACTGGACAGATTGCATGTTCCAGTTAATTGCAATTGTTTTTGAGCATGCATATTTCAAAAAGCAAACATTACTTGTACATTTCAAGATTTTTCTGCTAATGAAGCAGTTACATTTTAGCAAGAATGGATAATGAATTTTTAGTACAGAAATACACAGCAGCATCATTTGAACTGCAGAATCACTTTCTCTCTTCTACTTGAACCATTGCTTCTTTCGCTCCACTAGAAAGAAATATTACAATTACCTACTAATTATGTTAATATTATAGGAGGGAAAGTGTCATTTCAGCCCACCTAGAGAATTACCTGTCTTATTTTACTGACTTCTACTACTCCTCTACAACTCCTACTTAAAGGATTCTGAACTCTCAAAGCCCAAAACCACTCTGCTAATAGTATAATAAGCAAAAAAAGTAAAACATAATTTCAGTACAATTCTTTGGGAACTGCTTAATATTTTCCTGTGTGTCATCTGGGAAATAAATAACTTTTAGAATTTCAGTGGTGGTTTATTAGTGATTAGACAGCATGGAAGCAAAGAGAAAAGTGGTCACTGGAAAACAAAGCAGATTTTACTCTTGTGATGAATAGTTGTGATGATAATCTCTATGCAAGTTCCCTACTTCCTCAACTGGAAAACCTCATAGCTTTTTTTGTTGCTTCAGTTGTTTCTAATAACAATAACTAATAACTACCAAGGCAAGCACGGAAGAAGGTGGAAATCTCTTGTCATAGACTGGACTCTTGACGTAGCATATGTGCAGCCAGGGCTGACAAACGAGGAGACACAGACACTGAACCACAAGTTATTTTCTACATGCAGAAATCTACCAGACCAAGGTAAGAAAAAGTAATTTTTGCCTGTTAAGTACCTGCAAATTTTGCTAATGTGGTAGAGAAACTAGGGAAAATTAGGGTCTCCTTCCTTTTACATGCTATAGGGTAGGTATATCTTACAGGCAGCCATCTATACGAGAGATGTTTAAGTAGACCATCTATATTTTCTCTCCAGTCCAGATAACCACTTCAGTGTAGTAGATGTCTACATAGATGTCCAATGTCTGATGAAATTAATCCCACCACCTATGCTTTTATCCTCGCAGCACTCTTTTTTTCAAGTTTATGGCAGGGAGAAGAAGTTATCAGCTGCTGCAGCTCCTATGGCTCCAATCAAGAAGTTTCTGAGTTTCACGGAGCTTTCCATTTCCTATCCCTCCTTTCCTGGACACTGGAGAAATGCTAGAAGCAGCAGGTAGGAAGAAATATACTGGCAGCTTGTAGGAGTGAGAGATGAGTATGTGATGAAGGGGTGTGCCAGCAGCGTAATGGGAAAAAATCTGAAAAGTGGGAGTCCTTGTGAAAAGAAAGAGGTGAACAAAAACTAGAGCAAGAAAATGTATGCTTAATTTAGAATGGTAGCTGAAAAGATATGGGGTGAAAGTGTAATAAGAAGTATTATGGAGGCATGAGTCATTGTAGGGAGACAGGAGTTGAACAAGAAGACTTAAAGAAAAGAGTTGGAGGGAAATTTTAAGAGGAGGAAAAGTTAGCTAGCATATAGACTAGCCTTCATACGAGAAATGAGTGAATAAACTAGTAGTTATCAAGCCCAGAAAAGAAGTCTACAAAATCATGACTCTCAAGGAGAAGGTGGATTAAGTTAATTCTTTCCCTCTCCCAAAAAAAGAGGAATTAAGTTTTGATGAAGTTAGTAGTACCTGAATTCAAAATGAAGAAAAAATTGGAGACTTGTGAAGTTTGTTGAGAGATAGTGTCCTTGAAAGTAAAACCTTATACGGGCTTGGGATGAAACAAGTCTGTGGAAGATAATAAGATTTGAAGTTACTAATTATATAAAAACCAGAGGCATTTCAGCAAATTCACTGAACTGAAAACGTTTGGAGGCTGAGAGAATTTGGGAAGTATAGTGTATGCTTAGTTTGTTTATATTTCTCCTTAGGTATTCGCTTATGGCCCTTGCTAGAGGAAGCATCCTGAGTTAGCTGGTCCTTGCCCTGACGCATGTCGTGGTTTAACCCCAGCCAGCACCACGCAGCCGCTCACCCACTGCCCCCCCAGTGGGATGGTGGAGGAAATCAGGAAAAGAAGTAAAACTCGTGGGTTGAGATAAGAACAGTTTAATAGAAC
>JAVJGG010000008.1:1262700-1286729 GCA_035590195.1 Aviceda cuculoides
TAACTAACTGGAAGAGATTTAGCTGAAGCCTGTATTGATGTCAGGCAAATTAGGCTTGTGCCGGTTAACTCAAGGGAGCGTCGTACAATGGCTGAGCTCGGACAAAGCCTTCCCAAACCGCCGCGTCACAAAAAGGCCAAAGGCCGTGCCGCCCTTTTGTCGGGCCTTCCATCAAACCCCGGTTACGGACCCCCAAAAGCTGGGCTCCTGCAGAAAGCCGTAGGGGTCTTCCCACTGCGTGTCGCGCCTGCCAGTGCAACGAGGGACACATCAAACGCCTGCCGCCTTTCGTTCGCTGGTACCGATAGGCGCGTTTTACGTGAGCTCGTACTGGGGAACAGTGATGGGTAGCTTAAGGAGGGCGACGCGCACACAATAGAAGCGGCGTGCTCAGGTAGCCCTGCAAGGAGCTGGGCAGGAAGCAGCTTAAATTCCTTACTAATGCCTGAAAGGATGGTGACATCCATCAAGTAAAGCGTAATTGTCTTTCCCTAATAGAAGTGACTATTATAATTATCTTAATATAATGGATTCAGAAATATCTTAAATCTGCCAGATTAATAAACAAACAAGCTCAGCATAGTGGCCAGCCAAGAGGTCAGATCAGGTTGCCCTGAGGTTAATTGGAGTTTTTCTACTGAATTAAATTAGGTAAGTGCTCAGCAGAAAACGCTTGAGCTTTCCGGAATGGTTTGCTTTCAGTGAAGGGAAGGTGAACATAAGCAAGCTTTGCTTTCATATTATGTCCAAGGCACAATTTTTTCTTGTGGCTTTAATCCATAAACCAAACCTCACTCTTTTACTTTGCTTATCTATATAATTATTCTTATCTATCATCTCTCAGTAATAAACTTTAAACTCCTGGTCCTGAAAAGTAACTAGACTTTCATACGGGTGTTTATTCTCAGGTGTTGCTAATTGTTGTGCAGTCAGCAGCCCACAGGCTCTGTCTTGCAAACTGCAGTAGAAAGACTGCACTATTTTATCAAGAAATTCTCTCTTGCTGATTATCTGCGACTTCCTCTGCCTCATTCCGAGGGTGAGCAGGCTGGCATTGTTAAAAACTTCGTCATTCATTAGCTGGGGTAGATAGATAGGAAAAGAACCCGAGTGTTAGAAATTAATATCAGTGTTAATTAAACTTTATTCTGTTGTCCATCTAGTGTAATATTTACTCTATCTTTTTCCAATTTGAATCTCATTCTAGCAATATCTAGGTCTACCTATCCTAGATGCAATTCACAGTATTGGACAAAGTGCTGGGCCATACTGGAACTGTTACTTAGCTTTTAAAACCTTGCATATAGATATGAATGTGTGCATGTGCAGGAGGAGAAGGAAGGGAGAAAGGAAGGAAAGGAAGAAGGCAGGAAAGAGAGTCAACCAGTAGCAATTTCTTTAAGATCTTGCTCTTAGACCCGTATTTAACCATGCCAATAAAAGTGATCCAAACTCTAAAAATGAGGCCAGTGGGGAATTACAGGTGCTTAACACTTCAAGAAACTGATCTTGAATTTAGAAGCCAAACTTTTAGCAATCAAATCTGAATTTTTTTGTAAGCTCTGCTCATGCCAATAGAAGCTGTTTTTTCACCATGTTAGCTTTCATTCCATTCATATATATTTATGTATAACAAAGAAAGGGAGCTCAAAATCTTAAACAAGAAAAATCAGTGTGGTTAGAAATTAAAGTATAAAATGTCAGTGTTAGCATGCGTTTTATTTTTGGTATTGATTATATCAAACCGTACCTTAAATGTAAATCTTTGGGGATTATTTACGATGTTGCTGGTTTTAATTTACATTTTCTGGAAAGTGTTCTCATTTGCTATCAAAATTAATGCAAGGCACAGATAAAAGAACTACTAGTTTAGGGAAACCAAAAAGGAATCAGGTTGTATTTTTCTTAATAATTTATTGATTTCTTTTCCTTTGAACTAGTGACAGTTTTTTACTTACTCATAAATATGTCTCAAAAGGCTCAGTGGTTCAGCTAAACACCCCAAAATTCAGATGCTCATTAAAATTTTATTTCATTTGCTTTAATCTATACCCAAACCAATTGGAAGTTTCCTTTTTTTTTTTTTTTTTTTTTCTTTTCAGTTTCCTTCCAGGTATGTCAGTATATTAGAAACATAAATTTTCATGGAAACATAGCAACTTTGTTAAAAACAAACAAACAAAGAAACAAAGAAAAACTGTTGTTAAGAAATCTTTTGGCAAGGTGGTAGCATGCTCTGTCAAGTTACATTTTGGAAGTGACACCCTTTCCCCCTTTAAGTAGAACAGCATTTAAGGCTTTCTTTTTTTTTCTTCAAATAGATGGTCCAGGTTAATTCTGTTTTCTAATTTATAGAGTTAAGGTTTCACTCTAAGTAACACAAACACTGGGGTCTTTGGGGATTAGAATGTTTTCTTTTAATTATTTTCATATATAATAAATAACCTAAAAAAATTCAGATTGATAGGTCTTGAGTTCATCAAAACATTGAAGAGAAAACAAACAAACACACTTCCACCCCTGCCAAGTTTTGAATTTTCCTGGGAAAGGAAATCCATTTCCTTATCAGGCCAAATCTAGACTTTTCTGCTCCAAACTGAATAAAAACTTTTACCAGCTAATGTTTATATGTTTTCAGTAACTTGTAAACTCCTAGAAGATTTAGAATAACTCTATTATAATAGGCATAAGAGAGCATAAAGTACCGCTCTGTTTGTTTGTTTGCTTATTTATTTATTTATGTAAAATAATTGTCTTCCCTAGTTGTTCTGCCTCCACCTCAGTTGAGGGAAAAACAAAAGGGAAAAAGAGGAAACTGGCAAGAATAATTCAAGAAAACAAGTAACTCTATGTATACATAGTTAAATAACTGCATATGTTTGTATATATATATATATTTCAAATGTCTATATTTAAATATTTCATAATAATATGTATACAGTTCACTCATGTAAGGCCTGAGAAACAGCGGTTAGAAAAATGGAAAGCTTGAATCCGTACCCAGACCTGTAGTGAGATGTTCTGGGCACTTGGGTTGCTCGTTTGCTCTCTTTTCCCCTTCTCTTCCATCCACCTCCCTCCCTCCCTCCCTCCCCTTACACCCACCAGTAACTTACACTGCCTGCTGAAACAGCCCGCGCCCTCTCAAGGCAGGGGGCTCCAGTGCTCGTACACTTATTTAACAGTGGTTTACCTCCCTCTTACCGTGGCCTTGTGCGGTACTCTTCCACGGAGGAACTCATGAAGGAGAACGATGGGGGGAATTCTAGGTGGAGGGAGAGAAAGGAGGGGAGAAGTGGTTGTTAAGTCCTTGTGAATTCAAAGAAAGGAAATCCAGTGTTTCTTATACTGTGAGCAGTTCTGTATTTTTCAGGCAGGAATTGTGCCACTGGCAAAATAATTAAAGGGAGGATCTCCCTTATAATCATGCTTTTTGCTCCTTACGTAAGCAGCGCCAGGAGTACCACAGATCCAACACAAGATGTGACTTTCTGTCGAGAGAAAGGAAGGAAACTTTCCCTGGTTACAAATATACTCGCAGTGCCCTATTCACAGCACGAAAAAGAGGGCTGAGAAGATAACAAAGTGTGTGATTAAGTGCAGCAAGCTGGCCCTGCTGTATGCAGTGTGTGACTAGAGATGGCCATTAATAACTCTGCCAGACTCTTAAGAGCTTCAGCCCAAACATTATTACTACACTTCTCCTAGTAGCCACCGGAGGTGGCACGGCATCTCCAGAGCGGGCCAGCCTTCTCTCCACACTCCTGAGGAGCCTCCTGCTCAGGACGGGGTAGTTAGGCAGGAGGGGACCAGGGCATCTTACGTTCCAGTTGGAAATAGAGGGGTCCAGCACCTATTTTCTTACGGTGTGGGCTGAGGAGATACTTTATTTCAAGTTGTACAGAAACTATACGAGATGAGTGTCACTGGGTGTAGCGGTATTCATTAGATGACCATTAGGTTGCGCATCTCCGTTTGGAGTGTCGAAATTAGAAGAAAATCCCCTTCCTAGTCTCCATCCCTCTGATACAGCATAAATAGCCGCTATTTTCCTGTTTGCTGTCTTCACACGCCAGCGCTTCCCCGACTCCTTTAACTATGCTGTACGTGCCAGCGTGTCACCGAGTCACCTATTTACCTGGGTGCCGTATTTCTGCTGGCCCTGCCCACCGCTCACACAGCCGCCGCTCTCTTCAGACCACCCAAGCTGCTCCACAGCTGACCCGCTTGCACCCTTCCCTAAAAAGAGCTGGGATTCATTGCTTAATTGGTTGATCAGCTGATGGACGGCTCAGCTCCGCAAATAATTTCCAAGTACTTATCCAATACAAAGGGGCAGCTCAACTTTCTGCTCCAAAGACAGCAACCGTCGCCCTCCATGGGCTGACTGACAGCTGTTAGTGTTAATCTACGTCTTCTCTCTAATGAAAGTTTTCTGAATTAGGAGGAAGGATGGGAGAGCCAGGCACCCCTTTCCGTTGCGCATGTTCCTTCTGTTTTGGGGAGACACCACTAGCCCGTCTGGCGTTACGCCCTTCTGCAGCGTGGAAGCTAAGAGCTCGGTGATTTTCCAGCAAAATCTCCGCGGCTCCTAAACAACTTTGTATCCCGTTTCATTTTCAGCCAATGTAGGGCAAAGCCTCATGTGCTGGCTTTACTTCGATAACCACCCGAAATTCGAGTACAAAATGGTAACTACTGATGCTGTAACTATTCCGCGTCTGGCGCTGAATGTGCTCCCTTCGGGTCTCATCGGCAGTGCGAGGCACAAGCCTCCCTTACTGGGAAAGACTGGCCGCCGAGGGCTCCGCGCTCCCCCAGATCACTCCCCCAGCTGCAGAAATACGCGAGGGGTAGCTGCTCGCTTCTGGGAAGCTTGGTGGGGACAAGGGCCTTTCCTTTATCTGCCCGGCAAAAGTCTTTGACAGCTTATACCAGACGAGGGAGAGCGGCAACAGGCTGCAGCTCTCTGTGACTCATCCCTAACACCTTGGGAAAACCTTTTGAAAACCGTTTTGAATTTGTTGTCAGCCAGAATCTGTACAGACCGTGTGCACTAACCAGGCAAGGGAAAATTGCAAGGTTGGTCACTTGGCCTCCTTCTATTCAAAGTGTTCTTGCAACAGACTACTCTGAATTTAGGTACTGTTTCACCAGCTTATATTACATTCGTTTTAAGCAAAGGTAAGATGAAAAGTCACCTCTGTACACTGGGTTATCTCTTTCCTGTGATATATTATTGATCTACTGTATGCATACTTATTTCTCTAAGAGAAGAGTAAACCCAATTATTTAGCACTTCAACCACTGAAAAATAGAAGAGAGCAAAAGAGAGTCTGTATAATTTTGGATACGACTTTTCTTGAACTCTACATGAGCACTTAATTCTTCTAAACATAAATTGAAAATATAAATTGATAAAATACTTAAAATTTGAATGGTAATGCACATACAAGTAAGGCTCATAAAGGAAAATGTTACAGTGTAATTTGAATCCATAACTATACTAACATAAAATTTTAATGTTTCATGATACTTCTGTGCTAATATTTAGAATATTTAGAACGGTACATTTCTGCATGGTGAGGTACTGGCAGACCTGAGGCTTTGCTATGCCTGCCTTTCTGAGTGGAGCTTAAGTTAGTTACAGCTCACTTTCCGTAAGACTTCTTGAAGGAAAACAAGAGATTTCTGTAGGAGATTGCAAAACATGCATCTCCCACCACTGTTATGGAACAGTATTGATGCATGAAAAAGTGGAGGTAGTTCTTTCAGCTTTTTCAAATGAGGTTTTTTTAGTGTTTTTTTCTTTATTTAATGACAATCATTTAATAATACTTTAACCATTATGACTATCTTCTCTGATTTTATTTTTGAGGACTAAACTTTAAGCACAGTTTCTAAACTGGTTTGTCATACCCAAGGAATTGTCAGAAGCTGAGGAATGGGAGGAGCTGGGTAGGATAAAAACACTTTCAGTTTTTCTAAGTCTAACAGGATGTTCCTTTTAAATATTATCTACTTTAAAATTCTTGTTCCTTGTTCAGAGTAGAGCTGTCTCTTGAAAGGGAGCTAGAGGTGTGCACTTCAGCTCAGAGAAAAAAGGTAATACGATGATGATTATATATGGCCAGCTGTGGGAAATGTCTTTCTTTGCATATAATTTGGTTCAATTGTGCAAAGTACTCCCCTGACAGTTTCTTTAGCCTGTGAATCTGTAGAGCCTTCTGTGTAGACTGCTTTTTGTCAGTCATTCTCTAATAAATGTAAATCTTACATTGCTGAATAACAGTTTCAGACTCTTTACCTTACAGAATAATAATGATATATATTATTTGTTGAAGGATGTTCTCTCCTTTGTTTACTTCCCCCAGGAGCTGACCACCGAAATCTTCTGTATTAGCTACATGTGGAATTAGACTCAGTCTTCGCAGACAGCCATCCCTGAATTCTCTGAACAGCAGTAGCAGCTGCACTGCTATTGAAATTAAAATCCAGATGATTTTGATTTTATGTATGTGTGTTTGTAAGTTTGCTGGTCAAGTAAGAATGTAGCTACAGTGATGGCACTTGCAGCTACTAGGTATCCTGTATATTCTTTCAAAGGTCTCTTGTCCTTTCTTCATTCATTGGACATGTTGACCCATGGGAATATCATATCCTCTAAATTTCCATTATACATTCCTAGTCTTCAAGTCTCTAAATAACACTGTTCATAAAGTATAGTTTTTGTTCAGCTGCTTCTCCCACAATTGTATTGCTGTTTTCTGATGAAATTTCTGTCCTGCTTGTGTTTAGGTGACACAACTATTCCTCTAAAAATTCTTGAGCATTTTCTAGTATGAGATCTGGGGATTCTAGTGTAAGAATGGAGTTACACTGATGATGCTTTTGTTACTGTTCCTTATTTTAACATTGTACAACTTCTGTTCTCATCAACACTAACAGAATGTTCCTTGTCTCTGGCATCATCTATCTTACATACAGTCATACATAATACTTTATTCAAGAAATGTCAAGATTTTTTTTTCACTACATTGCTGTCCTCTCTGTCTAAGAAAGCTGAGAGCATAATGGATATTACCAATGGCAAATACTGACATCTGTAGCTGCCAGTGGTGTGCTTTTCTAAAGAGAAACCATCCCAGATTTGTTGCCATGTATAGGTGGCCTAAAACTCAAGCACAAATTCTTCAGTCGCTGAAAGTGTTTGCTTCTCTGAGATGAAAGTCCTTATTTTCTTTCAAAAGTTCCATTAGAGCACAAAGGTGGAATTAAATAATTTTCCTTCAACAGTTTTTACGGTTTTCTTCCCTTGGCTAGCTTCCTTAGCAGTTTGCTTCCTTTTATTAAAGGAAATTCATTAACTTGTGAAACATGGACAAAAAGACATGACACATTTTAGCCACTGAAACAGGCCTTGTCTGTTTATACATTTAAGAGCAGCTCAGACCTTGTTATGTAAAGTATAGTTATTAGGGAAGAAGGTTATGAAAAGTCAATTTCTTCAGCTGTTTTCACGACAAGATTTGAAAAGTTGATGTGTACATTTTACTGCAGTGAAATTTTCCCCAGTTTCTCTTTTTACAAGAGCTTTGCAGACAGATACCTACCACAATTTAAGGCTTAATGAGGCGCAAACTCCCACATATATACCATAGTGTCTTACAGCTAGTTCACTTACAAACATAAAATAAAATAAGTAGAAAATGTAATTTTATATCATGATCCTAAGCTGCTCACTGCTTCACATACAGTAGCATAAAAATTGCTTATCATTAATTTTAAAAAGTACATTTTAAAAGACAAGCAAAATACTTTTTGAGGTGAGACTCGGGGAATAACTCACCAAGGCTAACTCTACTAAACATTCCTAAGACTCTGCTCCAGAAGTTGGTTCAAATCCTCCAGGCTAGGTTGCTGCTCTGATGCAACCATCAGCACCTGAGACATCTTCTCTCCTACTGTTCACTGGCCTCTATAAACTGAAGATAGCCTTCGAGAATTATTTTTCGTGTAACAGACTATATACTTATTATGGGCTCTATAGAAGTGTTCCAAGGCAGGTGAAAAAATGTTTTGAAAGAAAAGTGAGCAGCAGCCTGTTTTTCCTTCATACATCCAATTTACTGAACATTGTTGTATTACCTCTGCTTTGTATCAATAGTTTCAGAAAAATCGTCAGATAAAGGTCTGTACTTGTAAATTGGAAAAGAATAAATAACTGCAACATATGACTTATCTCTGAGCATGGGAGAAATATTTATAAATGAGAAGTGAGCATTTTGGAGCATTATCTAGCTTCTTTTAGATACAGTTATCCATATGCTTTCTCACAGAATGGGAAAATTCCACTTATTGTTATCTGTATTTTCCAAAGGGTGGATGCATAAACAATTGTTTATGTTTAGATATTAGAAAAGCTCGGCTATGTTTACATTCAAGTATATCAATAGTTTACAAAAGAAGATAGAAATTAAAGTTTTCATTGCATGACCCCTTAATAGTGAAATAACTCACAGTTACCGAATATCAATGTATCTATGTATTTATTTAAGTAAAATAACTCTGAAGAAAGTAGTGCTTAAAGTGACAAACCACTGGGCTGACATGCCTGTCATTCCTGGATGTGTGTTCCACCTCAAATCTGGCAAGGAATCAGCTTCTCCACAGAGCTCTGCTGTCACGGACAAGCTCTGTCAGCGGCCTGTTGAGTCAATGACACTGCATTCATGCAATTTTTAGATTTTTGTTTTAATGCTTTCTCTTTTTTCCTCCTTGATCTTTGAACTGCTGATGGTCACCTGTAACTTCTGAGTAAGCAAATAAACAGAAAACAGTTTCTGAAGAATTTCAATTACAAAGAGTAACAGTTCTGAAGAACTTCAAAACAAAAACCTGCAAACACAGACATATACAATCACTTTTAGTCCCACGAGGGGTAGTACCCAAAACAGAGGAGAGGATTCTCACAGTACCAAAGCTAAAAATGCACAGGCTTTGTCTGAGCAGGGCTTCCTCTGCTCACCAAGGAAATTGCACCATTTGATGCATTATTACGTGCATCAAATATTACAGTTATATATATTTTTCCTATGTAATCTTCAGAAATTTAATTTAAAAAACTGCAGTGATTCTCAACATTTAAAAAGTAGACAAAGAAACCCTTCTTTTCTTGGACTACGAAGATTTATTTTCTTTTTAAATTATTCCTGTAAAATGAACTATAGTACACTTTAAGGCTTAGGAAGGACCTTTGTTCACAGTTAATCATTCATTTCTTTGGAATATTATTTGAATTCTTGACTCTCCATCTAAGGCGTGCTAGATGTGAAATCACTTTTAAAACAGGAAGAGCCAAGACAAAAAAATGAACTAGTTAAAGTCCAATAGAATTAAGAAATGCCTCCAAAGCATTTACAGATCTTAACCTGATTGCACTCCTTTTACAAAGGGCAGACTACATTGAATTGTTATACTAGCCTTGATTAAAAAAAAAAAAGAAAAAAGATACCATGTTAAATGTTCATCCTGGAAGACTACTCTTCTAACAGAAAGATCTTGATATAGCTTTTTTAAAGACTGGAAAAACTGAAGCTTTCTATCATTGGAATTTTAATAAGATTTTATTTTGAGAATCTGACCTCTTCTCCTTGACCCCCCAGTAGTTTTATTAATTTTGTCCCTGTTCACTACCGCATCACCTCAAAGGCATTGTTTAAGAGCAGCTGAATTAATTCTATAACAAAATGTAACAGCATTAATAATCTATCAGTTGATACTTCTGATGCCTTCCTTCCTTAATTGATAATTAGTTGTATCCTAGGAGACACTGTTCTGCTCCTTGGGAAGTATGTCTGATGGATATTTTAATACATAGACATACAATTCTTGTCTTACCTTATCTGAAATTTTGCAATAGTTAATGAAGTCTTGTATCAGATAGATACTATCAGATAGTCCAGTTAATACATCCCAGTCAAAAATATAGATATTGGACATATTGTCTTAGTATATGTATTTGATCAACACTGCACACAGTTACAAAATGAGATAGATATTTAGTCTAAACAAAATAGATTAATATCTGTTTCAAAAGTATAAATGTACATCTGAGACAAGGAATAAGGAGGAGAAAAAAACTTTAACTTAAAGATTAGTTTTTGTAGTGGTCAAACATTTAAAAACAAATGACTAAACCACGTCGGTATTACCTATATATGCAGCTCTTTTTTTTTTTTTTTTTTTATCTCTAGGTTTCTCTTCAAAGATAATTACTGAAGATAAATGTATATAAACAGGAAATTTCTCTCTGAAATTTTTCTTTAGACCTGAACTATTTATAATAGGAAACATAATTCTCTGTTTGTGATATAACATCTGTGGCTGGAAGAAAGAACGACTCCTTCAGAAACTTCATATATTAACAAAGGGAAGGAAACCATCAATCACAGGTGCAAAAGAGCAGCCTTTGATACATATCCTGAGCGTATACATATACCCATCAAACCCATTTTGTTTATAAATAAAGTTGAATTATATGCCCACTAAAACTATTGAAAGGTAAGAACGCATAATTTTCAACTAGGAAACATCAGTGTCCTATATGACTTACATGAGTATATTAATATTACATGTGGTCTTAGAATTGCCAAGTGTTTCACTCTTGCTATCACATGAAGATTCAGAATGGATACATTTTCAAATCATATTAAATTGCATTTACTAACGTCATTGTGTTGACGAGGAAAGTTGTAGTTTGGATATGTTTTACCTGTTTGAAGCAATTTACCATTTCTATCAGTCAAGTGATGTGTTACTATTCTGTAATTTGGATTTTAGCATACACCACTGAATGTAATTTGACTAAAAATAATGTTCTCCATCCATTCTACCCCCCCCCCACTAGCATTGTCATCTCCCATTAGCTCCAAGGTAGCCATAATATTTGGTTTTGGATTTAAAATAAAGCACTCAGATAAATACCGCTCTGAAGTGGGGTCTCAATTAACCGTGTTGTTAAATGAACCTTTTTGTGATTTTGAATTGAAAGGGTTTATTGTTGTTTGTACTCTGTTAAAATGTCTTATTTCAATGTGTTTCACTAAATTGCATCACGCCTTTCCATTTAATAAAACTGTCATACACAGAGCTGGGTTAAGTAGGCACAGGTTTATGGAAGTCGTTCACATTGATTCACATCAGGTGAAATGCCGAGATGAGGCTTTGTTCATTTTCTTTAATCTTTGTAGCTTTTGGAGAATGAGAAAAAAAGAATCAATGTAAAATCATTGCTAGGTAAAGGGGCAGTATGTGTTTATTGAATAATACCACTCTAAAATCACGAGGCAGCCTCATGCAGTAAAATAATCACCCCTGCCTTTTAGGGATCTGAACCACAATTTTATTTGCTAGAAATTGCCAAGAAATTTTTGGCGATTAGTTTTTTATTGGTTTCAGGGGTGAAGCTGGAGAAAATTGATGTGGTCAGTGTAGAGAACATTCCTAACCATTTATAGCTACGGCTGTTTGCTGTTAGATCATGCAGTGCTGTAAGTTCAGTAAAATCTCCTGGGTATAAGCATTAGCCACCAGAAAGGGATGCTACTACTGACATTTCTTGATAGTTCCTAAGAACTCACCCTCTTGGTGGCTGGTTATAATGGTGAATTGGGAAAACTTGTTTTTATTTATAAAAGAAGGTTTCACCTCATTTTACCTCATTTGCCAGAATAGAAAAATAAGAAATTTCAAATGAAATAAAAAGAATGAATTCATGGGAAAGAAGGATAAGCTCCTTCGTTAAGTTCTATTGAGTTGGTTTTTATTTCCATTTATTTATTTGTTGCTGATTGCAACTCCAGTATTTTAAATATCTTGGAAACTACTTTAAAATGGGATTCAGTAGGATGCTGTTTATGGTGAGAGCTCAGATCATGGGAATATCACGTCAGGCATGAGAAGAGAAATGAAGACTGAGAACAATAGCAGCTCCTCAGGTGAAGCTGAAGAATTTAGCCAACAAAACATGTATTGCTGGTGTTTTCAGGCAGACCAGAAAAAACTGACTATGTCTGTCAAGTTCCAGATAGAGTACAGAGTGAGTGCTTGTCAAAATTATCTTCTAAACTAGAAAAACTTAAAAACCAAAAAGCACACCCCTGGAACACAATACCTGTGTTTGGCTACCAGAATAGGCAGTATTGAGCACGCTGGCAATTCTTTGAATTAAAAAGATGAGGAAAAACATTATAATAGAGGTATTTATTTTTTGGGGAATTATCTTCTACCTCAATGGATGCACCTCTATAATTTTGCTTTTTATACTGTAATAAGAGGTTTACTGTAATAAGAGGTTTGGATTCATTTTCCAGGAGTTTTTAACCCAATGTTTAAACTTATGTTCTAGTGAACAGCCTCAAACGGTTCCATGAGAACATCCACTATACCTTAGGTCAAACGGGGAGTCAGACTAGGTTGGATCCGGAATCCAACTTGCGTGAGTTGAATACACTCCTATAAAGCAAAGAGACTGTTTATAAAGAAGCAAACCAAGCAAGCTAAAAATAAAAAGAAGCGTTTAGCAAATCTGATCTATTTTGTCATTTTTTTTCCATGTCCCTCCCAGTTATTTTTAAAACATTTTGTTCTAATAGTAGAATTTTTGAAGCCTTGATAGAAGAATCTTGATCATCGGAACATGTCATTGTTGTTTTGTAAAAGCATATAATGATACAATGTCTAAGGAAAAGAAAGAAACAATTCTTAGTAGGAAGATATTCATAGAAGCAAAGCGAAGCTTTGTGCTGGTGTCAGTGGGTGTAAAACCGCGGAGAACAATGGAGCGGCGACTGCTTACTCCCGGGCTCTGTTGGGTCCTCCGAGTTCTCCTCGTAGTACGGCACAACCTTGAGGGCAGCATTCACCCTGATCTCCATCAAAATGGGAAGCTGCCAAGGGTGTGAAATGTATATGTGTGGGTTTTTATGGGTGACTGAGTTTATGTTGCTTACTGGGTGCTTACCACATTCTTCACTCCATTCTTCAATCAGCCGGTGCTGCCTGCGTGTCATCCTACCAAAGGAAAGCTATGACCTAAGTTGAGTTTATACTGTCAAGAATTTTTTTATAAGATGAAAACATCTATCAGATTTAACTGAGGTGGGTAAATAACCTCAAAGAATGATTTATCTTAAACTTAGACTCTCTTTTCTCACAGGATATCCATAGGGAGATCATTTTCCACATTATTTTTAGCTCGGCGGACTGTCACAAGCAGAGTTCCCAGTGATTCCTTCAGATGTGAAAGGGCTGAACTCATGTAGTCCTTGCGGTTAGTCAGATAAATTATAAATCAGTCTCTGTTCCCTGAAAAGACCAGATCAGCCAGGCGGTTTTGAAATGTCTACAGTGGAAATGTCCACCCTGTAAATACTCCAGACCTGTAGTGGCCTCTCGTAGCCTGCGCGAGTTTTGGACATTTGGCCCCCCGCCTTCTCCGTCCCGGGCTCGGCGGTGGCCGGGTATTTAAGCTGGTATTTGCAGACCATATTTAGCAATATTTGCCAAACAGATTGACCTCTGAGGTGCTCTTAGGGCCTTTTATTTTTAAATGGAAGATCCACCAGACAGCCCTGAGTTCCAAACGCCCTCAAATGAAAACGAACAACAAACCTCAAGTTTTTAAGCATGAATTCAGGAGAGTGGATGGAAAATCTATTTTTTAACATCAGAATGTCTGTATTTGTCACTTTGTAAGTACTCACATCAGATAATTAATGTTCTTTCCCTTCAAATAAAGCCTGTGGGATTGAGAATTTTCACTATCATTATCAGGTGATTTATGGCATTCACCCAAAGGAAATGAAGTACTAGTGTGATTCATCTTTGCTGAGCTAGATTTTTCAAGTTTACTCTTACACTAATTTTCAATTCATTAACATCCTGTGTATTTCTCTGCTCTACTCTGTGTATCCCTCCTTGCTTTTCCTCTTTCCCTTCATTATCTTCATTTCCTCCTCTCTCAGACCCCTCTCCTTCCCTCCTCCTCTCACACACGTATTGCTCTATGTGCCGTCATCAGTAAAGAGGGAAAGAGTTGTCAACTTGCATCCCTCATTTACAAAGAGGCACAATCATTAATCCTACATTTACTTTGTTTCATCTTTGTCATTCATTACATTAATAATAGATGTATTTATTAGGTACCCATCATTTTAATACAAGTTGGTCCATTGTGACAGCAATTCTAAATGGGTAATTTTTCATAAATTAAAATTCCTTGCAGCAAGTATAACTTTGTTTCAGTAAATTACAATTCACAGACTTCCATAACAAAGTGCTAATTGTAACTTGGCTTTAAATGTTACATTTTGTATGCAAATTGGCCTGTGGGGAGTTATTATTTAGTATAACATTGTTAAGAACACTAACATTAGTTTGTAATTTGTTTGAAGTGGAATACCATTATTACTAATACATTACGTGTGGCTTAGAGAAACAGCATTGCTTTCCCATGTAAGATAAAAATCTTTTATCAGTCAAATTTGTTGAATGTTGTTTTTGTGCTCCGTGGGAAAACAAAAGGCGACCTGGGTCATAAAAAATGCATTGTGTTTTAGGTTATTTGAACAGAAGGAAAGTCAACAGAACATGACGTAACCCTCAGGCAGTAAGAGCAATGCACGGGGCCTGATCCTGCAAATGTTTGGGCAACTGAGGTGTTGTTTGCAGGTGAAGTCACACTGACATAGTGGGGTTACTCTTCTTTCCTTCCACAAATGAAACTCTAGAATAACTTGCTCTTCCTACAAAAACCAAACCAGAATATCTGGTAGGGTTTTTTTTTCTAAATGCGTGGAGCGTCTCAGTGATTTCCCTGCTGCGTGTTTTATTTCCTGCTTCTGTTGTCCAATAACTAGCACTTTGATCTGACGTAAAAAAGGCTCAATGTCCTGGACATCAAAGCTCCAAAGTTCTTATTTAAAACAGTTTCAGGAATATTATCATCAGATCTTAAGCACATTTTGATATGGTATCATTTTTACGAGTAAATACAATACGTTTGGCCTTCAAGGAGGAAACAATGCCTTCCTACGGGTGCAGGAAGAGAAAAAGCAGTCGAAGCGAGCCCCCAGCACTGGTTCGGGAAGGATGTCCAGCGAAGACGACTCCGCGTCGGTCACCGAGCTCTACCTGACAGACCCCTGTGGCAGAACAGAGACCCTCGAAGCACCGCTTTGAGTAGGGGGTGCTTACACAAACACCCTCTCCCTGACTGCCAGCAGCATAGATACCGAATTATATCGATTCCCAAGAGAAAACTTACATGTTTACATGAATTCAGAAGGAGTAGCCACATCCTGTTTATGCACGACAGAATTTTGACAAATATCAGCATCTTTCTACAGTAGAGGTCACTGCTTTGGAAGACTGAATTTATTTATAGGCATCAGCAAAAGCTATCCATGCCTGTCATGTTAGAGCCTGGGATCCTTTCTGCCAAAGACAGGAGACATGGGAGTTCAGAAGGGTAATTGATTTAAAAAATAAATCAGGAAATTCACACAAGGGTTAGGAAGAAAAACCTCCTCCTACGTTTCAGAAGATAGGACTTCCATTAGTTTTACTGAAAATCACAAGCACACTCATAACTTTTCAGCAGCTGTTGATTAATTGTTGAAGAGAAATAATGGGAGCCTGAGAGAATTTTGTTGATAGGAAGTTCACTTAGGTCACCAGATTTATTTGGAACACAGCTGGCCCTGGTAACCCCCTGCAAAACTACAAGAACAGATCTGTCCAATGAACTCACTTTTCTGTGCTAAAGCCACTCAAATACTGTCTCTTTCACTTTAGTAATGTAAGTGGATGGTTTATAAATGTGTTTAAAGCTCGAGGTTTCTTTTTAAAGTAAATTCATCCAATATTTACAGAGCAAAAAATGCAGGTGAGGCTTAGGAATGTAGATGAAAATAGTAAATATATCAATTCTTGTCTATGACAGTCATAATACAAACATTTAGACGGCTGCATGGCTCTTACAGAAGGAATTTCAAGGCTATTTTTATTGATGTGTAGTACCTGACACTCACAGCGTGGTAAAATCCAACCTGTTAGCTTACGGGAGCCTTTCAGGGTACTTGGAACCGGCTGAACTGGGTGTCCCTCCCTGCAGCTGCCTCTGGCAGACGTCACCCATGGGCACGGCAGGCCTGACCGGCTCCCAGTAAGGTGTCCATTTAGCAGGAGTGGGAAGTCGGGAGTTGCGTATTTCTCTCCTGTTTTCCAGTACGTTACTGCCCTGGATGGATCACCCCAAGCTCCTCGGGGAGACACTGGGAGCACTTCTCAGATAGGTATCGTCGGCTCTTCTTTGTCGTGTCTGGATTCGGCACACGACGCTGTTACAGGCATCCCTATGCTATGGGGAGAGCACACACCAGTGCACCCAGCGCCGGCTGATCAGAAAGATATGGATGTTAATAAGCATCCCTTTAAAACCGAACTGAAGCCATCCTCTCATCATGTGACATATGAATGTTGGGGAAAGCGAAAGGCACAAAGTGATCTCAGATCGCATCGGCCTGGCACCTACACATGTACGCATATGTATACATGCTGTCGTGTGAACGGGGATGCTTCAGATTAGTTCAGATGACAGGACCTCCTTCCCTTCTCAGAAACAGGCATTACGCTATGGGATATTACAAAGTCCATCCTTAGTTTTGTTTTGCTCCTTGCTTTTATCTGAAAAGTGGAAAAGTTGGGCCGTAGAGCGGATGAGATTCTCCTGGCAGGCTGTGCGGTCCCTGGGCTGCCGCGCAGCATCCCTGCTCCGGGAGATCTGCATTTCAGTCCCTGCCCTGTCACCTGGAAGCTGATGTGTGTGGGAAGACAGCAGAACGCCAGGCCAGACAGAGGAGAGAAGGATCTTCATTTTTACCTGCCATGCACATATTCTCTGAAACAACAGGAGCTTCCTGGCCCTCCTCCCTGTTCCTCGGCAACACCAAATGGGCTCAGGCTTGGGCACGGCTCACGTTCACCGTTTAATGGTGGTGAGTTGAAGTAGCAGGCTGTTAGTTCCTCATTTTTTTCCTACTTCCACTGTTCTTGGTGCAGCCTTGTATAAATAGATGGCCAGCCCCACAGGAGCTACCAAGTGACCCACCTCTAAGGTTTCCCTACAAGCTCTGCTGAACCTTTCCTAAGTGGTGAAGCAGCAAGCAAAACCAGTGACATAGGAGAGTTTTACCTCAGGAGACAAGAAGTGGTACAGTAACAGGATGGAGACTAAGACTACAAAGAAAAGCAATTGTAGGTTAGAACAGGGGAGGGCAGAAGAAAACAATATAAACAGTTTCTGGAAGTGAAAAACAACATAACAAGGAAAAGAAACAACAAATTGCCATGAACTAAATTGTCAAGAACTCTCCACAGAGTGCTCTCCAATAAAAACGCTTTGGAAATCAGTAGATAAAATGCCAAGAATTATCTACATGCTCTATGGGCAATCTCGAGTCAGAACTCTTCATCACCATTAGAGCCAGGAGCCCCTCATCACTGTTAATCAAAGCTATCATCTTTCGATCGATGTGGGTATCTAGGAGTAGACACAGCTCTCTGGGAGATAATTTTTCCTCCCATTGAAAGGAAGGGCCAGTTCCTTATTCTCTTCAGTGGACTCGGAACATAGGAAAATGAAAGCTATGATCAAGTATATATATGTGCAGGGGGAAGGAGGCTGTTGACGAAAACTCTACTTCATTTTACAAGATGAAAGATGAAATGTTTGCAAGACTTGACTGATTTATCAGTAAGTATTATCTCTGATATTTGACTGGCATGGCTATCTATACAAAATATGTGTGGATATCTTCTAGGCTTAACTGTCAACAGCATACTGGTTTTTTGGACTTCAGAGTTAACACACATGGTGAATGGGCATGATTTATCTCTTATTTAAAGCATTTTTTTTAACTTGCTGACTTGGGCAGGCAACACAACACTGGTTGAGTTCCCCTCTACCCCCATTATCTGGACTGCAGAGCTTCTTTTTAGCTTTTCAGACAAAATCTTGAATTCTAGAGACTGATGGGTCTTCGCTAAAGTGCTAGTAAAGCATTTTCTTGCACACTAGCCCAATCTGTCCCCTGCAGAACACAACATAATAGGATGAAAATTGCCTCTTACCTGTTGACCAGCTGAAAATTGCATCTTTAGCTGCTTTCTCATGGAAGCTTCAGCGGCTTCCTGTTCTTTAGCAGCTAATTGAAATTCTTAGAGGAAATAAACCCCTCTTGAGTAGTCTGCAGAATGTCTAATAAGGTATTACATGCCATCCCCCTTTAGCATTCAATCATCAACTCTGCTTCTCTGACTTATACAGCAATCAGACTCTGGAGAATGGAGTTGTAGGACACAAGTGAGTATGCTGAGGGAGTCTTGGTAATTTCAGAGAGATTGCTCAGTTTATTCCTGTGAGATGTTTGTTCTGTATTGGACATTTACTGAGTAAGCTTTAGTTGAGGGAAAGGCATGTAATTGTCATTAATCCGTTAAAAAATTGGGGAAAGTCTCTCTCCAAATATTTTAAGATAAAATATAAAAAAAGCTTTGATGTGGTTTATAATTTTAGTAAAAAATGGGTTTTTCCAGCAGCTAAAGGATAGAATAAGAAATAGATGTCCCCGATTTTTTTTTTCTCGTTTGAAATACTCATACTGCCCTTTGCTTCCCAGTACAGAATTACATTTAATTGCAAGCTACCAGCAGTCCGTGGCTCAGGGACTTCTTTTGTACTCATGCATTCTGGCAATGACTATGACCATTTCACACTTTCTGAAAACGCAAGGTGTCAAAGAGAGAGGGTCGAGGAAGTCTGGGATATGTGAAAGTTGCACATTCAGCTGCAAAATATTGGAACTTCATTTAAACCGTCTTGTGCCTCGTGTTGCCCCCAGTTATTGCTCACTTCAGGACGTGCTCTGTGAGGTTGGGCACCTCCCGCCCACCAGTTCCCTTGGTAGCCTATACGTACGCTTGGGTAGGACCAAGATTTCGCAGTAACGGGTGTTGGAAGAAGTAGTGTACAAACTTTACATGGTTGTACTGCCTGGATTCGTGTTACAGAGGACAAACTAGGAATTTGGTGGTGCTCCAGACTGGCCCATCATATTTCTGCTTTACTCCATTTTGCCCTTTTTCCTTAACTACACCATACGGACACAGTGGGAAATGGAGACAGAACGAGGGAAGGGTGTAAGGCTACAATTTTAGTTGTATCTTTTCAGATCGTTCTGTTGTTACCTAAAGATGTGAGCTTTTATGACTTAGCAGCTAGAACCAAACTAACTCTCCAATCCACAAGGTGTCAGGAATTTGCAGTTGCAATTGGAATTGTATTTATAAGATCCTGTTTTCTTCAAAGAGAAGCAGGGAATGTATGCAACTATAAATTCCCATGAGCACATCCATAATAGTTTTTGCAAACTTTTTGAATATATCTTCCTCTGGTCCTCTTCATTATGCTTTCCTTGCCTTCTGCATAAATAGTGATCTAGCAACAACATTGAAAATAAAGTTCTTTATTTATGCATAAAAATAGAACTGTCCTATGATGTTTGTCTTTGAATAGAAATGTTATCTCATTGTGTAATCTATTCTTTTTTCCTCACTGTTAGGGCCTGGGATTCCTTATCCTGTAATGCACATGGCACACTTGGGTGGCCACAAAATAATTATAGTCCACCCTCACCAAGAGCTCCTTAGGTTCCTTCCTCTTTATCCTCCTGCTGTGCCGCTTGCTTACTCTGAAATACAGGCAAGTTGCCTGGGTGGTCAGAGAAGAAACAATCCCTATGATTGAAAGTACAGTCCTTATGATGAATCTTCAAGACCTTCAATCACAACCATAAATAAAGTGGACTAATATTACCATGAGGCATATAAACATTCTCATTTCAGCAATGGAACAGTGTGTCTGAATCTGACTGACAGTTGCTTCATATTAGATGTTTGCTGTTAAATTATTTTTGATATAACACAATATAAAATCACTGAACATTCAGGAAAACCAAAGTGTTAAAATAGTGAGGTTTGACATAGGAAATATAATTGCATTGCTAAGGGAAGTGCTGGTAATTCTCTGTGTGCATATACGGGACCGAGTGCATGTATTCTGTGGCAGTGAGAGCTGAATAAGACCAACACATGTTCTTCCTTGTATATTCCATATTTCTCAGGAATCCTGATCCAAGTACTAAGCAGAACTGATTGCCACTTTTGAGCTATCAGCACTGCTCTGGTGACGAACTTTGAGGTTGACTCAAATACATGATGAATATACACCCTTCTTTTTAGTAAACAGTTGAAAGTCCTACCTCTGAAGAACTCCAGTGTAAGCCTGTAGGTACTGTGTGACCTGGCAGGGATTTCGATGTTTCTTTCTCCGTTATCTTCAAAGGTCATTGTTTCCTTTTCAGTACAAAGTAGTGTTCGTGCCACAGCTTAACAATTCTTCCACAATCAATGCATTTTGAATTTTTTGCATTTGTGGCAAAGAAAAAAAAAAAAGCACACTGATTCTTTTCCCAGACAATGACCCTATTCCATCAAGTAAATCTGTAAGGAGGTTCACAACAATGCTGCTGTTACATGGAATATCAGGCCAAATTAGATTAAAATGCCTAAAGGAAAGTGCAATCTCCTTTTGCATCCTGCAAAGTTGAGGCAAAGCTTCTTGATGGTACTCTTTATGGTTTGCAAAATGTATACTATTTCTCTAAGGAAATGTAGGACATATAAAGGAGACTTTCCCAACTGCGTGTGCTTCCGACTGTTTGTATCAGCATACTGCAACATCCATGTTAACAGCTCAGATATTCACTATTCTCTAGGTGCCATGTGTCCCCCTCTGCCCAGCGTGCAGGATGACATGAGATGGTTACAGCTGACAGCTAATGGTCTTGGTCTTAGCCAAATGGTGACCACCATGCACACATAACATCCGAAAAACTGATACACTGAGCCTTCTAAATAGGTCACATCAAAACCAATTTTGAGGGAAGAAAGGAAAACACACTGCCTTCTGCAAATGGCTATTATTTTGTCAAATCAAAACTCTTTCCTCAAGTAATTTCAGTTATGCAATCATTCAGAAGTCTGTCCCTGTGTTTTATTAACAAGAAAAATATACATTTTTTTCAAATACCTCTATAGCCAGGTAAGAGCAAAATTATTTTCATTCAAGTTTTTTAAAAGTAGAAATAGCATGGGAGATGTTAGCATTTACAAATGGAGACACTGAGTTTTCCAATGCTCACTAACACAACATTTGCCTGCGGTACTGTAACACCAATAAACTTCTCTCTGCCTCTGTACTTAGCGTTGTCTTTCGAACTATGCACAACATCCTCTTTTTTCTGCTCTGCTTAGGAGTGTGTGGGAGAAGTCCTTTAACCTTGGTTTCCCAGGGATCCATGAGTTATCTACAAAAAAGCAAGGTCTTTGAGGTCTTCACCGTTTGTGTTTTTTTTTTTTTTTTTTTTTAAATCCCTGAGTGAATTAAGGAGGGTTTGTTTACCCTTTACATCATTAAGCTTGTGTAAGGGGGGCAAAAGGGAGCCCTGGGTCTCCCTGTTCCTCCTTCCCCAGGCTGCAGCGGCTGACTCAGCATTGCAGGGGGCTGGTGAGGCTTCGGTCTGGGGACGCTTGTCACCACCAGCCCAGTTTGGTTTCGGAAGAAGGTTGGTCGGTGCGGGGGGTCAGAGCGAGTCGCTCCAGAGAGGCGCCGTCGGTAGGGGCAATGCAGCCGCGCTAACCACGCGGGGACAGAAACGCCGTTTGATAACTCCTGCCTTCATCTGACGGGCACTTTTTGATGTAGGGACATCAAAACGTGTGTCTAAATTAGCGTCACCCACGTTGGGAGGAGAGCGAGGCAGTCTGCAAATTGCTGCGCTGTCTTTCTCTCACAGGTTTATATCTACCTCGTTACCTCCCTGTTCCCCTTCTAATTAAAACATGTGAGACGTTTTAAAACAGTCTTTTTATAACACGGCAAAGTTGCCTTCAAAGTAATTTTCTTTTGTTTAGTGTTCGATCCCTGATTTCTCGCGCTTTTCCTCCATCTGGCAGTTGTCACTAAGGCAGATGGCCACCAGCTGGGGGGGCAACGTAAGAATCTCCCCCTGGGTCCGCTGCCGGCGCTGCGCGGAGGAAAGCTGCGTCAGCCTGCTACCCGCGCGACGAGCTCCCTTACCGACTCGCCACCGCTTCAGGTCCTGACGAAGAAATTCCGCTCTTAAGACGGAAGCCGGGAGAGGGCTTTATTTATTGGGGCGGGGGAGATCTTTTCCTTTAATTTTTTTTTTTATTTCCTTCCCTTCTGCTTCTGCTGTGTCTCCAGCCCCTCTCACGGCCTGCAGCTCCGAACGCCGCATCTGCTGCTACTGGTTTTGTAAATAAACACTTCGGCAGGTTTCCTACATCTTCATGCCTAGCTCTAGTCAGTGACCTGTCTATAAATAGGCCTGGAGAAAAAGAAGCCTAAATTTCCAGTGTCCTTAGCAAAGTTAATGAGACCGGAGTGAGTTTGCTGCCTTGGTAAGCTCAGTCTACTCTTTTAATTAGCACACTAATTCAGAAGTAAATGGTAGATATATCACTCATAATGTGTAATGAAAAAGTGTTGAAGGAATCACCACGGTAGGTGATTTGGTCTGGCTAAGCAGAAGGGGATGAAAATAAAGAAAGTAGAAACCTCGCAGATCAAAACTTCCCTTTAATTTTACATTTGAATTTACTACAGAAAAAAAAAAGCAAGTACTCAAAAATCTGAAATTTTCTAATAGTGGGGTCACTAATAACAGCAGTGAATGCAAACCCACCATAACATTTAATCTTCAGGACATAAATGCCAAAGCGCTACTTAAAAATACAGTAACAACTGCAGGTTTCAGAGATGCCTGAAGAATTCAGGAGCAGGAATTTCCCATGCTTATACAGATGCTTGTAATAGGCATAAAAGCTTAAAGATAGAGCTATTTAGAAAAGTTTTTTTTCTGTTTAACAAAATTTTTCAAGTTATCAACAATTTCTGCCATGTTGAAAACTTGTATACATTATATGAAAAACGAAGCTGGGAGATTATACATATTCATATTACCATAGTTTCATTTTTAATTTGACTTCAAAAATAATCTCAGACAAGAACAACATAAGAGGTTTATTGTTATTTCATTTAGAAAGCATTGATAGAAAACATGAGTATTTTTAGTGGCTTATTTAAAAATGAAATGAAAACTGATTTATCAAACCCAAACTCTTTCCAGGAAATACTTTAATTCTTGAAAACCAGCATTTTCAAATAATCAGTTTCAGTTAAAAGTTTTGCTAACAGTGTCATCTAGCACATGAGTAAACATTGTTCAGAGAACTGGTGTAAACTGGACTCAGAACAGTCTCTTCCGCCTGCGTAAGAAAGGATGACTCCCCATAGAACTATGAACTTTTTTCCCCCTATAGAACTATGAACTTTTTTCCCCCTGTGTAATCAAAACATAACACTGATGGGCAAAGATCCCTAGGAATCAAATTCACTTGAGCACTTATGAAGAACACTCTAGATACCCAAATCTTTTGCAATTTCAGTGAAAAATTTCCCCACTGTATCATTACAGTAAAATAAATAAATGTGTTTAGAAGCTACATACCACTCATTAGCCATTAGAAGAAAAATAATTTAGCTAAGTGCCTTAGGATATAAATGAATTCTTAGGATTTCAGGTAACTTTGCCTATGTTATTTATTCAAATGTGTTTGAATTTGTGAACCACTGAGTTTACAGCATTTTCCATTTCTCAGTAGTGCATATGCTTTATTCTGTGTTTATTTTGGCTCACACTAAAGCAAAAAAACTCCATAGCCACTTTTCTATGATCTCAACTATCAAAAAAGTGTTTTTTCCTTGTATGGGTACCCTTCAGTATTAAAGTTTGTTATAACTTTAAACAAAGATATATTTT
>JAVJGG010000008.1:1286829-1323499 GCA_035590195.1 Aviceda cuculoides
GTTTGTTATAACTTTAAACAAAGATATATTTTTTATTCTTTATTTTCAGCAGGCTATGGAACAAATACCTGCCTCAGTTTTGCCTGTACAATTACTGTTGAAGTTGAGAAGAAAATAAATGTGTAGCTCAAAGAAGGTTGCTCAGCTGGCTTGCACTGTAGAAGAGTTAAGTTAATAAATATTTAATCTATAGAGTAATTAATGTTTTCAGGATAAATCATTCTCTAACAAGAACACATTGACTTAAAATACAGCAGAAGAAAGGCTCCTAATTTGCTGCACACCATTTTCGTACCACAGGTAAGTTTTAATACTTCTCATTACATCTCATATTTCCAGCATTCCAATAACCTTTTCTGGATTGCTTTTTTGGGTTAGGTTTAATTTAGCTATTGTGAGGCACATTTTTTAGACAGTCACTTTGTTTACATCTCATAACATCATTATTTTTTGGATCAGAGTTATTAAAATCAAACTTTCTGCAAGTGTATTTGGCCAGCTGCCTTTCCTTTTCATATGTAAAAACAAAGCTGTGACTAAGAGATACCTTTTCTTAAGCTTTTCATTCTTCAGAACAAAGCCCAATGGCTCTTACATTAAGAAACCTGTGACTCTGCGTTGTTGAATTACACTATTGATTAGAAGAGCCAAGATAAATTTACAGTGGAGGAAGTAGCAATGTAATTTACAAAGGAAAGTGGATTAATTCCAGCTAAGTGGTCTACGCACTGTAACTGAAAATGTTTGAAGATGGTTAAAGCATCAAAAGACACTGGTATAATGACATTCTGCCTGTCAGCCAAAAGCTGGTTATGCCTAGGTTTTACCACAAGTTGCCAAAATAAATATCAGGCTGTGTAGTTTGTGGGCTTTGGTATTCCTAGAACAAAGAAATCCCAAACTTTGTGGGTAGGTTATGTTACAAGGGGTAGAAACAGATGGTTTTTTAAATGACTGATTTGCTAATGTTGTTTGGAAATTACAACTTTTTTTTTTTTTTTTAATAAAAAGACGTACATGAACACTTAGAAATGTCAATTGATGAAGACTGACAGCAGGCTTTCCAAGTCTCTCAAGGTGATAACCTTCTACCTAGCAAGTACACGCAAATATGTACTTGGAAAAGTACACAGGAAAAGCAGAACAGGGGCTAAAATATTCTTCCAATTTTCAAATTTATGTCGTAAACTATGGGAGATCTACAGAGTAGATGGAAAAAAGGGACTGTTGGCCAGCATCAATGTAACACAGCATACATAATCTTCCTTACCAATTAGCTCAGCAAATTTTTGATTTTTGCACAACTTGAGACTTAGATCCACCATTTTTTGGTTCAGAATACTCAAGACTGCATGAGCGTGTATTTTCTACCCATTGAAGATAACAGGATGTGCTAGCAGCAGTTTGAGGGTGGCAGTGCTTAGTGCGCTGCTTTACATCCTCAAAGCTCCACCGTTACACTTTCTTTTCATCACATCACAGCAGGAGGTGTTACTGAAGTCTATAAAATTAGGAAAACTCCAAAAAAGCAAAATCCAAATGTACTTGAAAATGTTAGCGAAAACGTTTCCTCAGGTAACACGATACATTCACATTGACTGGTCACATCTGTGTTAGGTATCATTTACAACTTCTGAAAGTTCACAAAATCACGTACAACATAATTTTAAAATTTGTCAGCAGGAAATGCATTGGAGTTTTTCTTCTCGCTGTAAAGTGGGTTACAGGTTTCCATGTAATTTCCCTCTAGCAGTTGTAAGGAAACAAATAAGGTTAGTCCTACCACCTGCTCCAGCAGGTCTGGGGTAAGTCTCATTTTAGAATTACAGGAAAGGTACAAGAGGGAAAAAAGAAAAAAAATCAGAGAATTTTCAAGAGTGTATAACGGCTTCTGCAGCACCTATTGCCAGCTGAACCTTAGTTTCTGGATATTGCAGTAAATTTAGTAAGCTATACCCACCTGAACTTTTGACACTTCGAGTGAGTTAAAGATTTTTAGTGTTTTAAAAAAACCACATAAATGTTGGTTTTGCTGATTTTTTCCTACTGTGGGGATTAAGATATACACGTTTTTTAGAGAGCATTTTTGGAAAACGGAGATGGCCATTTATGGAAATCTTTAGGACCTACAGCCCTCAAACTCTTGCAGGAGACTACAGACACAGGCGGCTGCGTGCAGGGTCTGCTTCTGGCTGACAGCGCCTGAGGGTCACCACCGAGCAGGAGAGGCGGCTCGCCGGTCGCTTAGTGGGACAGCACTGGGGGAACTGGAGAGAGCGTTGGATGTTAAAGCTAATGCTGTCCTGTGACCATCTGTGCTGGTAGTTAACGCCTGCGGAAGTCATGTCATCAGGAAATGATTTTGTACCAAAACGCAGACTCTATCAAGATGAAAAATTGCTGCCGCCTGCTCCTGTATTGCTGTTCTGCAACCTGGTTTCTAGAAAGGTTTTTTGGGCTGTGAAAGGGAAAAATATTTGTAAAATCAAATTGATTATTGTGGGCAGTAAATAATTTTATTTAAATGTCCTTCCACATGTTTCCCAGAACTTCTCGTTCCCTGGTTGTCTTCAGTGTGGCTTTGCTCCAGGCACAGAAATACCTGAACTGAGATGGAAATGTTCTCTCCATCCACCGCATTTATTTTCAGTTTGAGATCAGAATTAGTTTTCAGACACTAAAATATACTGAAGATTTTCGCTGACTTATTTGGACATATTCTGAGGTTAGTGATGTTAAGCAGGAGAAAGAGGTGGGAATATCAAGATTTTAAGATGTATACACTTTCCTATCCTATCTAATGGAAATGAAGGTGTACAAATTTGGATATCTAGCGGAATGGGAAAGTAGATAGTCTTTTAGTTCCACAAGACTCTAGAGATTGGTTTGCATTTCTTATCATGGATTTTCTGCACAATTCTGGGCCCTTTATCAACCTATGAACTCTGTTCCTGACTCTGAAATTAAGCCAGGCACAACTGTGAACTAAAAAGAGTACCACCACTGCAAGGGCCTGCAGCCCTCTTAACTTCCCCTTTCTTCTCTTAAATCAGCGACCGAGTGGCTGGAAAAGTGGCTGCTAGAGTGTATACGTACAGTGTATGTACATACAGTTTCAAGCACGGTAATTTGCTGATCAAAACAGAAATCTTCTGTCCCTTCCAGGATGGAAGCAGATGTGCAGATGTAATTGTTTGGAGAAGTGATACTAACATCCAGTGTAAGATACTAATTACAGAGGTCATGCAACCTTTACCTACACTTCCATTTTAAGGGCCTGTGTGAAATTGTCTTGCTCTTTATTTTTGAAGATTTTATAAGATGTAAGACTTCAAAATGAACAAAAACTTTGATTTGTTGGTTTAGCTGCTATTTATTTTTAAAAAATAATTGTTATTATGATTATTTGCTAGACTGTTATTAATTATCACTGCAAGTGGGCATGTCTGCCTATTCTGGCAGAAGGTAACGCTATGCTTCTGTGGCAGAACCAGATTTTTGTTGAATTGCTTTGCTGTGCTTCGATGTTTCTGTTCTTTTCTTTCATAACTCTTTCTTGCAAACGAAGTCATACCACACTTTCTTTTGAGCTATATCAACAGCTATATATTTGGTCAATTCTCATATTTACTATGTGGCAGTTCAGCTGTGAGGCAGAAGCTAGCAACCTATTGTACAAGGAGCAAGCAATTTCATAGTTTGTTGCATTGGTTTGTTTATCTTGCATTTCACTAAGTCGACTTGATTTAATAACTACTTTTAATTATGTAATGGCAGGAACGTGCAACTTACATAAAAAGGATTTGATTCTTGCTTCACCGTCTGTCTAAAATTCTCACTGAATAACGATGCCCAATACTGCGCAAAGTGCGTGTGAAACGCAGTAAGGATTACGTATAGAGGAAACATGCCACTTCCATCAAAATTCACCCTCACGTCTTGTCAGGGAGCAGTGAAAGCGGCAGGAGAGCTGAGGGCAAGTAACAGGGTTCGTCAACAGCCCCGACGGTTTTGGAGGGCGAAGAGCCGGGGCTGGGTCCCCTCAGCAAGACCCCGTCAGGAAGAGACAGACACGGGACCGAAGACCGGCACTGTTTGGCGTTATTGAAGCAGGGACCGGTGGCCCCAGACTGGGCTGAAATGGAGCCTTGGACCATGAGTGGGGAGCGGGGAGACCCTGGGGGTCTGGGCAGGGACAGGAGGGCCCTCAGTACCCTCAGGGCCCTAGCACGTCTTTATCCAGAAACAAATGAAATATCTTCTCACTTTTTTTTACTGAAAACAGGGAGCAAGCACGTTCTGCAGTAGGAATGGGGAGAGAGAATTCTTTTCTACAAATTTAAAGGCAGCTTTTGCAGATGTGTGTCTGATGTTCAGTGATCCGTGTGTCACTGATTTTTGGATCATTATGAAAATAATCCATTTGCCCTACCTTTGGCTAGGGGTACATTCCAGAGAGAGATTTAGTTTCCTCATGGTGGAAAAGAACTTTTCATTCTAAAATGAGCTTGGTTTGAAAACAGGTTTCCTTGGGCAAGTTAATGGAAATCTTTCTGAGGAAAAGTTCCTTTTCTGCCAAGGCAGAAGCAGTCCCAGTTGTGTCTGAACCCTTAAGCGATTGAAAAGATCATTTAAAGGGATGGGTTAGGCTGCTGATTTGCATCATCGCTGCAGGTCTGTAGCTCAGCCCCAGTCTGCAATAAGAGTTAGGGTTTGGGCTAGATATGGGGGAGAGACAAAGCCCGTTGGAGTGCAGTGGCAAAGGGAGCAGCAAAGGAAGGGGTGGGCTGCAAGAAGATGTTTTCCTGGACTACGTTGTAGTCTGGGCCACGTCTGCAGGTCCTTGGCAAAGGTTGAATCAAAATATAGGTTAATGCCTAGGGTGTGCTCCAGTTTTATTTGTGCTATCGAGAAGCTGCTAAAGCAAGGGGAAGGCGGCGAAACGATTTATCCCCTGAAGACGGTGCCATAGCAGGGAGGCCTTGGCTAAGGCTCAGCCCAAGGCCAAGGTTAAGGCTGGGATTAGGGTTATGGTTAGAGACAAAAATCTTAGACCTTCAGTGGGAGCTGGGCGTCAAAGATGCAGACAGAGGAGAGTTACGCTGAAGACAGGTTTCTCCCCTAAGGACTTTTTTATCCGGGCCATGGGTAGGGGTCCTTGGCCTCAAGCTGGTCAATAGGCAAAGGTGAGGTTTGGACTTAGGGTTGGAAAAAAGATAGAGCCTGAATCTCCAGCTGGTGTTGAGCTGCAAAAGGAAAGTTTGTGCTGCAGAGAGGTTTCTCGCCTGAAAACTATTTTCTCTCTGTGTTGTTTTAGGGTACTTGCCTAAGGCTCAGCCAAGGCCCACAGTTTATCATTTAGGGCTGAGTTTGAAAGAGAGGCAAATCCCGGAACATCAGGTGAAGGGTTACAAAGCAGCCCATTCACGTGGGGCTGCAAAGGGTCTGCCAAAGGAAGGAGTACACTGCAGAAAGAGGTTTCCCTTGACATCTTTTTCTGCTGCTATATGGTTGGAGGTCCTTGGCTAAGGGTCATCTGAGGCCAACATTTATGGTTAAGGTTACGGTGAGTATGGAAGAAAGACAACCAGTAGAGTTGAAGTTGGGTTTGGTGCTGCCAAGGGAAAGGGTAAGCTGCAGAAGGAAAAAAAAAAAAAAAAAAAAAATCTCCACTAACAAGTTTTTCATCTGGATAATGGCAGGGGGTTAAGTTTAGTATTTGGTCTAGGTTTTGGATTGAAAGTGTTCCAAAACCATTTAATATGGATAATAATTGATTAAATCATGTGTTTGGAAGTATAATCCTACTTTCTAACAGCTCTTCTTTTAAGAATGTGGGTTCCCCAAGTTCATTTAATAAATATAGGACATGCTTTTCCCTAATTTATTCTTGGAGTCCTAAATAAATTAAAATGCTGACAACTGCTGTGATAGTAGAAGCCTGATGATTAACTATTTAGGTTAGTATCAGTAGGAATAACTTCTCTTCATCAGCCTTTGAAAGCCTTTTTGAAGTCCCTCGTAACTGTTGAAGATATTGGAGATCTTGTCACTGTAAGGCTTTCTGCATCCCTATGAATACCTGTCTTAAAGAAAGCTTTATGACTGAAATAAAGATATGCAATGGTATCCTCGCTCAGGATCAAAATTTTGTAAAGAAAATACCATGAAGAAAGTTAGCAGATTTAGATAAAACAGCCTAGTATGCTCAAAACACCTTCTCTCTCGCATAGTATCTGTGCCATGGTGAAAGATCAGATATTGTTTTTTATTATACAACTAGTTGTTTATCAGTAGTACATCATGCTAGGTGTAGATGAATTGGTAATGTTTTTCTGTTTTTACTTAATACATGTGCCTATCTGAACCCTGAATGGTGTATTTTTTTTATAGAGTCACACTCCGAAGTCAAAGTGAATACAGACATTTAAACAGAGGAGTGAAACACCATCCATTTTTATTGTAACTGTGCTGGCTAATCAGAAGACAACATAGTCTATATTAGAAAGGAAATAATAGGATTATACAAACAATTCAGGATATTAGCCACCTCAGCTAAAATAACCCATAGCCAGAGATAGTGTTTTCATTAGCAGAACATTTTCCTGTCATCGTGTTGCTTTGACTCAAATGGATGACTAGGTCAACATCTTGTTAACAACCTCCACATGCATCAAATCTGAAGTTATTTTCTTTAACGAGGGGGGTCATTACCGCAGTAAAAATAAAAGAGGATCAGACGCAGCTATGAATGCTAGCTGTACAAGAATGTCCAAATCAAAAGCTTTCACAGTACTTAGGTTTTAATTAACGTGAATGCTTACTGTGCCATATCTCCTCAATATCATACAGGTACATTATCATGATTCTGTTAGACATTGCTTAACAGAAGCGCCCAGGTAGAGTTCCCGCTGATAAGAAAGAGGAAGGGCAGAATGGCAGGGTATTCACTGTGAGGGCGTTGGGTTTCATTTCATGCAATGCATGTCACAGAGCTTTTCAATCAAATGCAGGCACTGAAACCAGTACAGCAAAACACTGGATCTGTATTTGTGAATTTGAATGAGCACACAACAAGCCCTTGTTAATCAACACAGTACATTATATCCTCAACAGCAGTAAATCATGAACAAACTCTTTTCTGATTGAAACTCCACTGCATTAAAGATAAACCTACCTACTAATTTCAGATTTTTTCCCCCCTTAAAACCGAGAATGTCCAATCTATTCCTCCTTTCCTATGACATGTGGGTTAGCCTGCCCCTAGACTGCATGATATCCTGAGCAGAGTATTTCTTTGCTCTGTTCTGTGCAATGTAATGCATGCACTTAGAAACAAGCTTCTGACACTCCACCAGCAGGTTTCAGATATTTTCTTTCTTTCTTTCTTTTTAAATAATGTTTTCTTTTCTCCTCTTTCATTTCAGAAAATAGTAATTCGGATGTTAGGAAAATACCTTCAAGCTCAGCAAGACAGAACAAATAGCAGAACTTCTAGAATCCCAAACCGATCTTTGCGGCCATGAAGTTGTCCCTTTTTTTCCTTCCAATTTCAACACTTTGGTTTTAGGTGTCATGGTGGAACACTAGGTGAATGTAAACGTACCGAAACCACCCTTCCCAGCCAGCACCTAGCTGTAAGAAGAAATCCGCCGCTGGTGGCTCGAGTCGCTGCTGAGACGTGGACTGCTCTTTCCGCGCGAGGGACGGCAGGCACGCCGCCAGCAAGCGCTGGACTTGGTCGCGTTTGTATATCTGCCTCGACTTCAAAGTCTGCGCTGTGTAAAACAGAGCACTCCATGAATTTACCTAATTTTTCCCTTCATGTCACGCAATTAGCACTCCTACACATTCCCTGTAGCTGTACTTTGGGAATCGCAAATATTTTTGCAGTGTTTCTCAGAACTAAGCATATATAATTGTATATTAAGTGTTAGAGACTTACATGTAAAACACTGTGCCAACATCACATGAATTTGAAATTCTGTTTCATTTGAATCAATTAGTCACTCATGGATTGAGTACAGGAATATAAATAAAGGCACTGCTAGGATTAATAAGCAGGTATTTGTAAAAAGGCAACATTAAATGTGTCCTGGCTTCTTCAGGTAGTTGGTTGAGTAACAAGGCTTGTGTTTTCAGTCGTTTCCAAATGTTGTGTAGGTAGTGCAGGGATTTTGTCAATCTGAAGACAGCCTTCGTATCACAGCAAAAAAGAACGTGTTGTGCTAACGCAGTGATTACCTGTAATATATTTAGAAAACATCAAGGGTGTAATTTTATTAACAGATTATATAAAATAAAGTGGCTTCCAAGAGATCTAGTCTTTCAGTTATTTAGAGGTTGCCTACTGAGGAGACAGGATCATGCAGAAAGGCCTGGGTTGTGCTGAAGTCACTCATGCCTCAGTTTGCCTCCCAGTAAATGGGGCGGCATTTAGAAACTCCTTTGGTAACCCGGGGTAACCAAGAAGAATCAAGGATATCATTGTTACTTGCATACTCAGAGGTCATGGGGAGCTTTGGACATGCAAGTGATGCAGGCTCAGACCTTTAACCTTTAAAACCTACACCTGTCAAATGAAGAAATTCCTTCATTTTGGATTAATTTTAAAGCAACTTCTTCATCTCTCAGTCTTTAAAGGATGTATTTTAACATGTGTTCCAGTGAGATATATGAAATCTCACATATTTATTTTAAGCCTAACTTATTTAAATTGCTTCAGCTACTCCTGTAAATAGAAATTGCCTTTTTAGCTGAAAATCTTTAGGTAAATTTTAGGAAAGCAAGGGAGGTGACAGGAAAGGGAAAGGGTAAGTCTTTCGTACATGCACACAGGATTATCTGATTAAATTTCTTCTTCCTTTCAGTTCTTATTCTGCCTTTCAAAAACAGTGTTTCCCGGGTTTTTTGGATCGAACATGTAAGTTCACTATCTGTTTGTACCTATGGACCAGATCCATAGTTTTCTGTGAGGAACAGCTCACAGAAATAAGAGTACAGGACAGACAGGATTTTTTTAAGTGTAAGAACAGAATAACTATGCTGCCAAACTACTGCTTCTATGGAAAAGCATAAAGGACTACTCTAGTGAGGCCTGAGGACTACAGCTGCTGCAGTTGCAATCAGAATAATACAGAAATTTCATGCACAAAGTTATTATTGGCCTTGCTGGAGCAATATCAGTGCAGCACAGTAGCTTGGTATTTAGAGCAACTGAACTCTGAAAAATGCTAATATATGGTATTATAAGGATGACAAAACACTGTAGTATCTGTTGTCCAAAAGTGGGTGCTTAGGGGTGAGTCACAGAACAGAGCACTCAGTGATCATCTTTATTAATTGTCTCCCAGTCTCCAACACTTTTCTGCACAGTGACCCTTTGAGTCAGAGATTTAGTAGTTACAAAGTTTTCATTAATCTGGCTTACATGAACTTTTACAATGATCCCTGGAAGACAAACAAATTTTCAGCCTCCGCAAGGATCTTCTGTCAAGTTCAAGGGCATCATCTTTTTGCAAGAATTAGCTCTCATCTTCTTACACATTTGGTGTTCAAACTGACTTCTCAGGTTTAAGACTCCGGCTCACAAATGAAAGTCTGGAGCCTTCGTAGGGAAGAAACCCCAAACCAAACCGAAACCCAGGTCCTCGAAGGCAGAACGAGGGCTCCCTCTCCGCTGTCTCAGGAGGGTACCTGGGCATGCGATCCGCCGCGGTAGCTTCAGCGGGGGCTGGATAGCTTCCCGCGGCTTGGAGCTGCTGCAGTGCCGCCAGAGGGAAATTACAAGGTCCAGGTAAATTTACCTGAGATACAGGGTGCTAGATGCAGGCATCTAACCAAACGCATAGCGAAGGCGTGCTTTAGTTATACAGTTATCGGGGAGAGGTTGGATCCTTAGGAGGACTAAACTTCTCATGTGTGTATCTAAATATAACCAGGTAACGATTTTCACTCATTTTCATGGCTTCAGAATAATGTGATCTCTCTCTGTTGTCTTTACAGGGAACTTGAAAGATTGCTTTACTGGTCACTCAAGTGTACCTGGGAGAGCTGGGTGCCTAAATTAACTGATTTCACCCACTCACGATTTTTTTTAGGCACACTCAAGGTGTGAAAGAGAAAGAAGGATCTCAGCTCAACTCTTCAAGGCTGAGCTAAGGATCTTATCAGTGAACCATTCTTAGATGTGCCATTACTATTTTTTAAAATTTATTTTAGTGATTAAGAAAAGAAAAATCTGCACTCCCTTTATTATTAGAAGGAGTAAAAAAGTTTATACTTCTGTAAAATGTTGCTCTATATCAGCTGCTGATGGAGGATCTCTAACAAGTTATTTCCTTGACACTGTCTGTCTAATCAGTTCTAATAACTAGTTTTTATTTGTCACTGAAGAATGAGATGCTAAAAATGTATAATTAATACATACACATTTAGAAGTGCTTTTACACTTGCACTTTGTGTTCTTTTCTGCCATAAAATTTGTGCCATTGATATTCATTTAAGGTCATGAGCAAGTGTAATCTTCAAAGCTTCTTTTCAAAACACTAATTCAAGACAGTTTGTGGAGTTTGGGGATTTTAAAGAGATAGTTCCTTTATTTATTTATTATTTATTTTAATGCTTATACTTTGCCCCCTCCATGTGAACATAACTAAAATATGGCTCAACGGATTTTTCTTTAGACATTCCAAAAATTTCACCTTTAGTCAGAGGCCAAGTGTAACAAATCATGGCTATTTACACCTGGCTCACAGGGTCAACAGCAGGGATCAGTTGTAGCTAAAATTTGGCCTCTACTGCTGGAACTAAAGGAACAGTTAGATTTAAGCATTCCAGGCCAAAAAGGAATCATAGAGTTGACTCCACAGTTGTGTGCTGTGGTTCATTACAAAATAGCATTTAGAACTTGAATGTCTGTATGCCAGACACTTGAGACTAACCTTTCTGATGCAAGATGTATAATGAGTTGTATAAATGATGGACTGGTACTTGTGATTATGTTTCCCTAATGGCATGCACTGATGAGATTAGCACCTATTATTAAAACTGATTGCACACTTCATGGCCAAATATGCATTTTTTTTGCTCTAGGGGCAGTTAAAAAAAAAGAAAAGCAAAAGCAGCTGATGTGAACATTTTCATAGGAATCTGTCTCTTTTGACAAGAATAGATTGCTTGCTGTAGGAGAAATAAACACTTACATATTCCAGTATAATGCAGCAGGGAGGGTATTTGTCTGGAAAGTCATAGATACTTCTTCACAGCTGTGGTGGCCGATTCAAACCCACAGTTTAAATATTGCGGTAACTTCCCAAGTGAGCACTCTGCTCGACCATCAGCCGACCAGACATGTAGTTCGACATAGAGAAATAGTTCCAACAAGAAGAATCAGGAGAAGTCCCTTCAACAACCAATACCCGAGACTCCCCATCTGAGATACGAAGGATCCTTGTTCAGCTCTCTGGTCTGAATTAAGACGAAGGAGGAGGACCTGCTGCCCACACAGCAGCTGAATGCCCTTTGCTATGGGTCATTTTTAAGTGAGTAAGAGCAGTATGCTTTTAATGGCTTTACATTTCACGCTTCCAAGGGTGATAACTATCAGGGTGATGATTTCCAGTTAAGTCTCTGTTCAAAACTAGAGGAAAGTATCTGGTAGTGGTGTGTCCAGAACTGTTGATGGCGTCAGACGTGAGGACTGAAGTGTTAAAAATCTAGACTGATAATTGGTTGTCAAGTTAGTTTCCAGTAGGGAATACAAACCAAAATTAATAATATTCCTGTAAGTGATTTTAGTTCACTGCCATACACATATATTTGTTAACAGACTGTAAATGAAGCAGCTGAGTTAAAATAAAAGCCTGAAGGAGACAAAGCATTCAAAATATAGCAAATACTAATGGTGAGTTCTGAGCCACTGTTATCCCCCCACAATACAGCGCTTCCACTGCTACATTAAGGAAAGAAGAAAATGGAGATAGAAGAATGGAGTTGGTAGGAAAAGAGAATGAAAAAAGGGGATTAGGAAGAACACAGCTTGGACTTTAGAAACAAGAGCCTCATACTTCTGAGCAGTGCTAGAAATACCGGGTACGGTTTTGAGGCTGAATCTGAATGATGTTCCTTGACCCAATTCTGTAAACTGGAATCGTGCTGTAGCATCTTACGACTGCCTCTAACTTATTTAGTCAGCCTGTAGTATGGCTTTGGAGACGGATACCTGCAGTGATACGACCAGGAGGGGAAAGTGACACTTAGGACTTTGAGAGTGGGACTTTTTGATTATCTCCTAATAAAAATGACTCTCAGAGGGACTCCATATCATGGTGCCAGTCACTATAAGCACAAGTCATGCAGCGACCACTTTTAGCTATGGAGTCCATGGACCACCTGCAGTTAAGTTTGGGAGCAAGAAGAAAAGAGGAACATTGTTCCTTTCAGCTCGATTTGCAAGTGAGCTGTTTCTAAAGGAGTTTTGAAGACAGAATCCTGTCAGTACTGAGTAAACTGGCTTACTGTTCTTTCAAAATAAAAACTAAATGCAGGGTTTATAAGTACCAGGAATTAGCATTACAAGACTTGCTTTAGCGTTGCTATTTATCTGGGGGGTTGATTCTGCAACTTTGAAATTAGTGGAATTTCATTCATTGAACTAAATGGGAAGTGAATTAAGCTCTCAAATGTTCTCAGATCCCCACAGAATAAGTCTGTTCTTTAGAAAAGTCAGATATCACAACAGTCAAAATCTCTATTGCAAATCTAACTTCCACTTCATAAAAAAGTCCAAACCTTACAGCATAGAACTTCAAAAGGTTTAGAGTTCATCTGAAGGTAAGCATATTATACAGTTCTCAGCATCACCAGTCTTCAAGCAGCTCATTTCAGACAGTTTTCCTGTATCCCCATTAAGTCAGTGAATATCTTAAACTCTAAGACCAATTGCATTAAAGTGTCACAGCAATACATGAATCCCTAACACAAGTACAGCTCCTTGGGAATAAAGTACCAGATAAACAAAGGTTACCTATACTAGTTTTAGTACGCACAAACTATAACGCTGTTAAAGAATGCAATATTGCAGAAGATATTTTGGCAGATACAGAAGAGTACCAGAAAGGACATTTAGGGGAACAAAAAGAAAAAAAAAAAAAAAAAATATTTGCACCTATAAGGAACTGTATTATTCTGCAGCTGCCTGTAGCTTTAGAGAGAATGTTACTTACCTTTAGACTGTCCTTTGAAGACTATGCACACAAGTAGAAAGCTGGCATTTAAACTGATGTGCTATATTTTAGTCTGTTGTTTTTAATAAGATGATGGAAGGCACCTGTGCAGATTCCCTTCAGTACAGCCGGCTGGAGAGCTCAGTAGGATACAATGGAAAAAAATCAATTTGCATGCACATGTGGGAATAGTTAAATAATGCAGAGAACCTATGAATGGCCTGTGAGTGTCGATGTGTGCAGTGCTGCAGGGAGCCAGCCTAAGAAACAGGAACTCACTTTTAATTATCTATCCTTAAAAGAAATGGTTCAGGTTCACACTTCAATATATTTAAAATAAAAACAGATAATGGATCATGAGGCATATAACTGAAACATATATATTCAGGTTGGAATCATAACAACTTAATTTCAGATGCAAAAATGCTGCTGCATGTTAAATTTTCTCAGCTTCTTTTGCTTCACGTGAAGTGAAAGGTATTCAGGAACTTGAAGACTGAACCCTACATTTTAGCATTGTACCACACACAGCAATGATGCAAAATTGAATTTGTTGCCAAAAAAAATATAGATTAATCATTAATTAATCACCCTTAGTATTTTTAGCCTGCCTCAGGCCCATGATCTTGACTGTATATCTCAAATGGTAAAGGGCTTGTTCATAAGAAAGCTATGTAATTTGGTGAAGTGTGTTGTGAGGAAAATTAGTACAAAAATAAAATTTAAAATTAGGTTGACACTCTCATTTATTTATGCATTATAGTGTGATCTGCGTGAAAGGCAACTTAATCTATATTTTGGAAATGAGTAATGGCTCTGTATTTCTCTGCTCTGTTTATTACAGAAATGGCCCTAAGCGGTTTAAATGGCCTGGCCTTTATGCTTCAGCTAGCCTCTGGTGAAAGTACGTGCAAACAGAAATATAATATAAATTATTTTCAAACGTTACTCTATATGGAGCCTTTTCAGGCTACATGCAGCTACTGTGTCTGATTACAGAATTTATTAAAAGGGAAAAGTAGATTATTGTCCTCTAAAGTGCAAGAAATGTTTTGCTTCCAAATAGTGTGCTTAAACTGTATATACTGGTATATAGACATAGAAGTATACCTAGATACAGGTTTATGTGTGTGTGTGTGTGTGTGTATATATATATATATATATATATACACACACACTCCCCGTCCTCAGGTAAGGATTTGGTTTGACAATGCAGTGTATTGAATATTAGTGCAGTATATTTCATATATGCATGTATATATAGTATTTGCTTGCACAAAGGCAGAATCAACAGCATAAACAAAACTTAATCAATTTTACAAAAACACATTTGTAATACATACATAAGTAACAGGGTAGAGTTCTGGACAATGTAGGTCTACCCAGCACAATCACATGGAAAGTGTCTTCAGAAAGACAGAGAAGGAAATGGGGAAGTACAAATGGGTAACTATGAAGAAACTATTCATATTATTAAAAAACTTGAGGGCAACTGTATTAAAAAAAGAAGCCCCCTCTGTAGTTTTTGAAGTGAGGCATATGTTTGAACTGTTTGACACTGGCCATACTGTGTCTTGGTTGCCACGTAAATTAGTTTTGCTTAGCTCAAAATAGCTCTGCCACAAGATATTCCAATTTTGGGGGTGGGTTTGGTTGGGTTTTTTGTTTGTTTGTTTGTTTGTTTCTAATAAATTAAAAGGGGAGGGCAGAATTTAAAACTATGAAGGTACTTTAAGCAAAGCCAAGACACCACAGGACACCTCTTTACAGAGAGTTATTGAGGATATCTGTGAGAAGAAACCAGAGAGACAAATAACTTGAGAAGTTTTCAAATGAAAATTTCAAAATAGCAGTCAGGTCAGAGGGCAAAGCCTGGTGTCAATGGGACCATCAGAGTTACTATTTTTGTACTAAAGGAAACAGTAGTTTATTTGCCTACAAAGCATCTGTTACTCAGCTGTTAGTTACCGTATATAGTAATTATTTGCGTGCCCTAAAGGAAAGTATTCTTCTCTACCTGGAAAAGTATAACTCCTATCAAAACTAATGCAGATTTTTCACATGCTTAGGAACAGGTGAAAGTTAGCAGGAACCCAAATCAAGTGGTTTGCCTTAGGGCTTCTATTACTTGGAAACATATTGGAAAGTAGTATAACTGCAGTCAGAGGCAAAAAAAAAGTTCTCCAAATACGTGTTGCCAATAATAAGCTTGCTATAGTTAACCACTGATTAACACATCTGTGAGGAGTTACCAAGTACTGGGACGGTTCCCAGAGATGAAATGCGATTTCTGCTGACTCAGCTCCATAGTCAGATTAGGAAAGTTTTATTAATCCTGCTAGACTGAACTTTATCCTGCTTTGAAATCTTGGATTTGTTCCTTAGCAATTAAAAAGTTTTACTTACTGCACAGAATCCCTGGCAACACCTTTCTAAAGCTGACTAACGATATTTTGTCAGTGTTAAAAAATGAAATGAAATATGATAACTAACTAAAATCTTTAAACTATTCTGATAATAATCAAACACCAAAATTAAAGGTACTGACATGATAAAAAAGGTATAGGAATCAATCTGTGATAAGAAAAAACTATAGGCATACATCGGTTTGCAGTAATGCAAACATCTTTAGTGTAAATGATTGCTTAGAGCATCTTTATAGTGCAGAAGCAAGTGGGGTCAGGGACAGGGGACTCCAGAAGAAATTTCAACAAAGATTCTTAGCTTGAAAAGAAAGACACTTGCTTTAAGAGAAAATGGAGAAAATCTGGTGGAAGGGAGAATTCTGAATAGGATGTTCAGCACTGAATGTCCGAGGAGTTGGGAAAATTTTGCAGAAGTGCAATTCCTGTAAATTAAATTTAGATAGGACATAAAGGGTAAGGGTAGAGGTGTATTCTGCTGTACAAGTATAAGTTTGAGGAGGAGTATGTAAAGTCAGGAAAATGGAAACAATGAAAGTGTGATGCATCCAAAGAACAAACAACATACCGATATCTGTGGTTCTGACTAGTGTAATTTGTGAACCGAAGCCTGAAACAGTGTGATATTTCTAAAATGAGTGAATGGAATTCTGAATATAATGATTAGCTATTGGGGAAGCGGTCTGGTTGAAATAAGGTAGGCTACCGTGCTGTGTGGATAGGAAACAAAGCTCTACATTGCGGCGCCCCATTCCCAGATTTTTGTTCTTGGCTGGGATGGCCCGATGCTGTTTGACCTCCTGGCAATCCCAGCTAGCCACCCTGCCAGCAGCCCTCTTGTTTCGTCTCAGCCAGTCAGTCCTCCTGCTGGCAGGCGGACCGCTTTTGTGGCAGAAATCGGCGTTCGGCATCATGTTGCTTTTGTCACAATTTTTCAGGGCATTCAGGTAAAACCCTTTGCTCGAATGTAAGAATGTAACGTACATGCAGCTGACACAGCTAGGGAGTGACAGGCTTTTTCAAACCCCTGGAGTATTGATTCAAATTAAGCAGCTAGGGGTGATTAATGTTAACTGAATATGAAGGCAGATAAGAAAAAAATCCTAGCAGTTTCCACAATAAGTTCATTTCTTGATATGATGAACTCACTTTTCAGCTCACCCACACAGGTCTTGAGAATCTTTAAGTTGAAAGTTAATATATTGCTACTGGGTGAGAAATGTAAAGTATGTTGACACCAAAAATGTGTTTATTTTGGCTTTACAATTTCTCTGATGTTCTGGAGCTGAGGGCATGTAGGAGAGCTGCACTAAGCTAGCACAAAGGAACAAATAGCTGATCTGTTCAAAAGTGCTGGCATAGAGATCTGTTGGCAAAAACGGGTGGAATGCCGTTCTTCCCTCTGGTGCTAACTTCTCCAGAGGCAGTTGACTGGGCCGCTGTTCACAAGTTAAGTTTTAATTAGTTCAAACTTGCTTGACATTGCGAATGCCTCTTGAGAGCTGCTTGCTTGCATTTATGCATTTGTTAATTCATTTTGGAAGTGTTTGTTGTGGGGAAGGCACTTGTTTGTTTAGGACAACTTTATGAATATAAGTACAGGACAATTTTGAAGAAGTCTGAGGTATAGAAAAAGGTTTCGGGTTGGCTTTGTTTTGTTTTTTTTAGGTTACAAAAAAGAGGTTGATGGAAAAAAAAAAATAATTGGAAGTCTCAGAATATAACTGCTGAGGCCAGGATAGAGTTCTGCTCCTGCTCTGTTCTTATCCTTAACACTGTGTCTAAAAAGCTGTAGATCGGAAGGAGCAGTAAAAATCCAAAGGTCAAATCCAGTTTTCAGGTATAGCACCCAGATACGTGGCTCTCAAAGGGACATTGGGTACATAGGGCAGAGAGTTGCTATTTCACTTCTGAAGGATATTGTAAAACTGGAGTTTAATGGCTATTGTTCATCTCATGTTTTCCCCAGGCTTCTGAGGCTTAACAGCACAAATTAAATTTCACACCAGCCAGCCCAAGATGTCAGCATACGGTTTGGATTTAAATATCAAGGTCTGTTTTCAGGAACAGCTAAATATGAGCAGCAGTTTACTAACACTTCTGTATCTGCACCAGTGAAACAATGTCCACAAAGTGAAAACAGAGCAACTTTTTACATGCTCTCTATTGTGAGAAGAAAATTATTGACTGTCTGACTCTGCAAATACTACACGAGCTGGTTAAAAAGGTGGAAAAAAATGATGAATAATAATTTATTTTGCAGTGTTGATGCTTCCCGAAAGCAAGTAGTATTGGAGAACTGCACTTCTGTAAAAAGGCAATGAGAGAACCCCCCAGTTTTTACCTTATAGAAATATGGAAGTGGGAGCTCAAAAATGCAAAATAAATTTTTTGAACTGGTGGTTAGATACCAAAGAGAGAGATTTGCATGAATGAATGTTTTTTCTTACTTTCAATATTTTTATATACCCCCGACAGCCACCCTTGTTCCTAAATTTCCAGTGGTTAATTTTGATGGCAAAAGTTACTGGAGGAGGTCATGCACATAGTCACTGAAATACCAGGAGTGCTGGAAAGTTCAGTGCCTTTTGAAATCTCTAAATGATGATTCTCCTACATGAATTATCTACGGGGCCCGATTTAGGAGTTGAGCTCAGAACAAATTTTAACTCTTACCAAACCTGATCAGAAGTAGTACTAGTTTGTTTTTTTTTTTTTTTTTCTTAAGAGTGATACTTACCTGACTATTTATTAAATCTGGAAGACTTACAGTCAAGATCTGTCTTTTCTTGTGAGGTAATCTGAGTTCTCATTTTTCACCTATAGAGCGACTATCCTAGGGAATTCCTTGTTCAAATATCTCTTATTTGTTTGGTTATGCCATTCTGTGTTCAGGAAGCTGCTTCCTGTGAATTCCCATCTCAGGTCTCCAAACGTCCTTGCACTTTCCCTTTCAGGCCCTCGCCACTCAACTCAGGATTGGGAGTCCCTTTAAGTGGTAGAGCACTGAAAATGTAAATGCTCCAAAAATGGGTATTGCGATCCCAGGGTGATCACTGCAACTCTGGCTCTGGGTAGAGAAGCATATTCAGCTCTTCTGAAGTTCAGGCCATTCTTGCTAAACTTGGATCTCCAAGGTAAATACACAAAAAAGTGAGTATTACATGCCAGAACACAATTCCGAATTTTTCAGCTGTCTGTTGTTGCTTCTCAGAATCAAAATCTTTGGCCAAAATCTTGCCTGTGTCATCCCGACAAATATAGAAAAGCAGAATTTTGAACAGTTTTCCTTGATGACATGTATTTTTACAACAAGACAAGAATTTAATTGTTTCAGAGAAGATATTTTTGCCAGCTATCTACATGAGAGTTCCTACTGAAGTAAAAAACTGTTCCTTATCCAAAGGGCTTTCTGGTGTAAGGATTCAAAAGTGAAAAATGCACTGAAACAAACAATACATCGAAGTTTCTACCTTCAGATCTAGGTCCAGACACTGGCATGTGAAAATTACACTACATTCAAATGTGTCATCAAAACCTCGCTGGGAAAGATGAGCTGTCTGGAAACCAGTTTCAAATTCTGAACACTACCTCCTCATTTCTTCTATATTTTCATTTTCTTTAACTAGAATAGAGTGCATATATTAATAAGTAGCAAATTTGTGCATGTTATGGCAACTGTCTATATAGCGGAGGGATTTTTAGCTTTTTTAATGAGGTTTAATGACCATCAGAGTCACGTACACCTCCATCACTAAATCTATGTATTTAAGAGATGTTGTTTGAGGCCAACAGCAGCTGCTGCAGTGACAGCAAAATACACACGCATATATACACACATATATATAAAATTCTGAAAGCCACAATTGCTTCATTAACATTATTGAAGACATAAAATAGGTTTTAATTGTATGGCTGATTTCCCACAGCAATTTAATGGGGTAAGTATTTGGCAGAAATCAAAAGCTGTAAAATTCATGTTGTTTGTTCATGAAGTTAGTGGTGAGCTAAATCCTTCAGCTATTACTCAGGCAAAAATCGCATTGAAGTGCATTGAAGTGAACTTCAGTTTCCCCTGAGGACTAAGGTTTGCAGAATTTTTCTCAAAACAAAAAGCAACGTTGAACCTTAGGGAAGCTGTCATGATCAGAGCGCTTTAAGGCAAGGACGCTGTTACTCTAAATTTAAAACATTTTTCCTTGTTTTTCTTCTTTTTTCTCTTCCCCCCTACTTTTCTCTCCAGTATGACTGATGCAGGAATTTAGGGAACAGCTCGAGATTGCATGGACATTTAATTTGATTAACAGTACAGAAGCAGTCAGTTGATTTCAATAGGTGCTTCATTTTTAAATGTTTTCTGTTGGAAATATCAAACATCAGCCTGGAGTGAGTGTCTAAATAGCTGATAGCACTGTATCTGTTCCTATTTTAGGCTTCCAAAGCCAGAGGCACTTGAACACCCATGTAGGATCCTAGGTGCTCATGGAGACTTGGAAGCTGGAAAGACCTAAGCCATATAAGATCAATTGCTCCTGGCACTTAAAAGGCTAGTAAAAACAAGTTATAATGTTTACATGACTTTTTATGGGTCAGAGTTTATTACAGCTCCATTCTATGGCCTACAGCAGAGGAGCATTTTACAAGGCTTTTGCTGTGCTTGACAGATATGTTTCAGTGAGTTTGCCAAGGCAGGCTATTTCAACCGAGCCGCTAACATTTACAGATTTCCAAGAGTCCCTTTGCAGTGAAAGATACTTGGGAATTGGACAATATGAAACTAAATTGGATTGGACACAATTCATAACAATAAATAAACCCTGTGACTACTAATCATAAGAATGTTTATACATGTCAAAAGACATTATATGCTGCTGTACTGAAGCACATTGTGAGGGCTACAAAGTTAAGCTATCAAAAATTAGGGAATGCTAGAATTAAACTTGCTTGCTTAATCCCTTCCCTTCCAAAAAAAAATTCTTGCACCATGCCTGGCACAAGATTGTCTCTCTCACTTCCCTGAGTATTCTCCAACAGTTTATTCTCTTTTCTTGGTTCAGTCATGGACCCATGTCTCATCTGTTGTACACTACTGAAGCTATTCTCAACACAGATTTATTGATTGGGGTCTTCTACGGTACTTGTAGGTGTAATATCAGAGTACGTTACGGTAGCCCTCAAATGGTCATGGTGGAGACAAATTTTCAAGAATAGAGTGGTGCAGGGCAAAGAAAGCAAAAAGTACTGTGATCAGGGTAACAAATTTAATCTTTAAGAACAAGAGCTTGAAATAGTTATTTTATTCAGGTGATGGTAGCACCTAGTGGTAGTTAAATAACGAACACTCAGTATCCCAGTGGTCCAAGGTCCTTGTCTTGCCTTTTGGTGGGAACCTGTGGGAGGTCTGGGAGAAAGAAAAAAGGAAAGGAATTATTTCAAGGGGAAGAAGTAGGAAACATTTCTTTGAGAATTTTCATTTTTTGTTAAACTAATGTTAGATCATTTTACTTAAATATGTGTTAGATACAGTACGGTGTAATGGGCCAGTACATAGAGCACTGGTGAGACTTAGAAGCAAAATTCATAGCCATAAGTCTGGCATATAAGGAAAGTCATGATCTCCATGTCATTCTGCCTAGTTTGCATGTTCTCTTAGCTCTCTTCTTCCTAGATTGCATGTCTCTCCAAACAGGAATAATTTCTTCCAGCATGGAAATGGAAATTCTTAAAGTGAGAAATCTTGTTGTGCCATTGAAACTGGAGATCAATAAAGTGAAATTTCTCATATATGTGCAGTTCATACTTCAGTCTCTGGTTATAAACTGCTCAGTGTGACTTGGGCAGGTGGAACGTCATGGCCAGTGGAAAAGCAGAGGATCATTTTTTTCTGTGTGACAATTCAGTAACAGATGGGAAACCTTAACGGTTATGATCAACTGAAAACAATTGTAATTTATAACAATCCTTATATATTTATACACAAAACTTCAGTAATCTGGCATCCATTTTTAGCAGCTTTCAAATAAAAATGAGTACCGTCATCTGAAAACACTGGTGACAAAAGAATCACCAGACAAAGTAAACCTATAGCCTATTTAAGCACCTAAGTTTTAACCTAAAGTTTTAACCTAAAATATGGTACTTCCCCACCATCAGTGTCAGCAATTCTTTCTTTGTAGAATTTCAAGTGTTGTTATGGAAGTTCTGATAACACAAATTGTTTGTAGCCAGAAAGCTGACTTTCATTAAAAGCAACCCACCACACCATACTGTACAGTAGCATTTGCTGAGTTTGAAGTATCTGGCTTGTTAACTCTATTTAAGCAGCTGCTATCTCACTTCAGGCTGATCACAGGACTGTTTGAAATGAAAATAAAACCTGCTTTGTTTACAGACCTCTTTTAACTACTATGGATCAAGAATTGTTTGTTCTTTCTGACAGCTTTTACAGGCTTTTGTTACATTTTATTCTCACTGTGATAGATGCTGGTAATTTTCTACTTGCTTTTTGTAAGTCTTTTTCTACTAGCCACACCACAGGGAGTTTATCAGAAAAGGCTGATCTTTCCTAATCCACTACCACATACCATGCGCCCTTTGGAGAAGGTATCCTTTCATATCACAGTGTTCAATACAATATTCCGTTTAATAAACAGTTTCTTTTTAGTTTGGTTTTTTTCTTCCTTTTTTTTTTTTTTAAACTTCAAAGTAAAATAAATGTTCTTTGCACATGTTTAGGTGATTACATTTTCTGGTTTTGGTGATGCCAGCAATAGTGGTATCACCTCAAAGAGTGATTTTAACTGGCCAAAGAATCTTTCCTGCCTTCTGTGACATTTTCTCAGACATGATGTCAGCTACTGACATTTCTTGGTTGAATAAAGAAAATATGAACAATAATGACATTATGCTAAAGATTAATTAAGTTCTAATTCTTAATTTTAAGATTTTTTTTGTAGTCTTGAGTGACATTTCAGATCAAGTTTGTACTGAAATTACTACCCATGAGAATATATCAGTAAATTTAATGTTTGAATAAGGATGCAATACAAGCTAAGCTGATAAATTTATTACATGTGTTAATTTTTATTTAAAAAAATACTATTTCTTTCTGCTTTATACAAAAGATAGAAATAAGCTTAACAGCGACTTCTAGGCAAAACTTAATGAGTGTTTAATCAGTGACTTTTTCATGGTGGAAAGAACAGTTCCTTAAAGGTGTTGCACAAAGTGTCTATTCTCCCTATTTCAAGGCCAATGCTTAATAAGTGCATCACAATGAATCAATAAAATAGTGAATCAATTACAGTTGTTGGAATGAAAGTAATGATATAATATCCATCTTTTTTTCTGTTGGCTTCTTATGACTATTCTTATTTACTGTGCAACTATTGATAGAAACATGCAAACACAAATGTCTAATAATAAACATTCTCTAAAGGCAAGATTTGAACTCTTAAATCATACATAAATCTCTAATTTTAGCACGAATATTGTGTGGTTTCTCCAAACAAACAGAATATCCCATCAGATTTAGATATACAATAAAAATAACTGAACACATGTCAGAACCTGAGTAGAAGCTGTCAGTTACTAATAGAATACAATCTATGGACTCTCAAGACCTAGATAAATTAATATGCAATGAACATACAAAATTTATTACATTGCGGGAACTAGCGTAATATAAATAATATGCTAACAGAAGTAAATTGCCTACTAATTCATTTTATAGTTATTATATAGTATTTAGTAAGACTTCAACTATATCTCTAGGCATAGGGCTGTACCAAGGGATCATACAGAGTTTTTTAGAAGAAAAAAATGATGAAGCATTTTGCCACATCTTGTGTGTTTCTGAAGAAATTTCAGCACAGCCTTATGCAATCAGCTGATCTGAATGTTGTTATATTACACAGAATAATGGAAAACCTCAAAATGTCTCCTGTCCTTGTGATGATTTTGTAGTTTTGTCTCCCTGTTTGGAAATTTTGTCTGTATCATGCTTCAGTCCGGGATGAGAAATCTTCCTGCATTTGAAAAGAAACTGACCCAAGTTCAGCCCTAGAATTTTAATTTCAGCAGTCGCCTGTTGCAACTCCTGCAGTCTGCAGCAGCTGGACTGTTTCATACCTCACGTTTTAAACTGACGATATTTTTACTGGAGGCAAGGTGTTGTGAGTCAGTTTGGTGGGACCAGGGAGAAGTTCTGGACACTGTGCCTTGTGAGGTCTTTGGAAGTCTTCAGACCCGCAGCTAGGTCTGAAGAAGAGGACACAGATGAGTGAATGTCTTTGAACGTCTTCTTTGATAGCTGGTGTTAACCCACATCGTTTGAAGTTCTTACTCACCTGCTACCCAACTCTAAGGACTGCAAGTATTAAGGTTTTAGCAGTAGATTTCCTTTGGTACCTTAACAGCGGTTTAGTTCACGCTTCGTTCCACCAACATGAGTTAGGCTGCAGAGCGTCCTCAGCAGTCAAGAAATATGTAGACGAATGGGTACTACAAATTCAAGGTTTTTTGTGTGCCTTGGCATTCTCGGAGGACACCCATCTGCCTGGGTGTCACTCAGTAGCTCATTAGATAACCCAGGACCTCATATTCCTGCATTCCCTTGGGCGAACATAGACGGAAGACTTTCTCCTCTTTCTTAAAGGAGAGATTCTCTGTGGTGAAGGCAGAATAACTTTCCTAGGGGACTTGAAGGAAGAAGTGTAGTGCTACTCCTTTAACAGTATTTCTTGTATTTTTTCTTATATATATATATATATATATATAAAAAACATATTCTGTAAGTAGATGATGAATCCTTGTTCTGTAAAATAAAGATTAGACTCCCACCTTACTGATTTTCCTAGGTAGAAACTGCACAGGTTGTGTAACTGTGTAGGAGAAGTGTTACTTTTTATCACTTGTTTCTCCCTACTCTCTCTTAAATTGTAATATACCTGTTTAGTTAAGTTCAGTTTTCTATATGGGGTTTTCTAACATATGAAGTCATCTGTTCAACTGATGTTTCAGGGGTAGAGTTAAAAAAAAGAAACACAAAGGGTTTGGGGCTGTGATTTAGGACAAAAGGCAAATCCTTGTTACGGTTCATTGTGACCTTCCTATCACTTCCACGCTCTTCAGAGTCCTCCTTGAGTTTAGAACAGAAGACAGTAGGATTCTTCCTTCACAGATTGAGCTATAATCATCATATTGGACATAAGGATTGATTCTAGGATTAGCAACATTAGATGAAGTTTTTCATGAAAAACTTAAGGCACCAACAGAGGGAATTCCAGTGACATGAATGTACTTCTAGATGGCACTGAAAATTTCAATTTCAAGCCTACAGATTCTGGTGAATTATATTCCTAAGAAGGGTTGGATATGCCAGCTGACACATTGGATGTCGTTAGCTTTAATTAAGGGATAATATTCATGCTTAAGGATTATATATGCAGCAATAAATGGCTTTTGCAAGTAATTAAGTGCCACAGTGAAGGCAGGCATATGACAACAGCAAAACTATTTAAAGCAAATAGTATAAGGTGTGTTCAAGAGAGAATGATGGTTCACAAGAGAGAAACAGGTGGATGTGGAGTGACAGGCTGTATAAATAACAAAATATCAGTCAGTCTCTGGTAAAAAAAGCAATATATTGTCTTTGCCATTATAGTGCTACAGATAGCAAAGCAAAATTCCCCCCCCCATGCGTATCTATCTATCTACCTGCATACACAGAGCCGTATGTGCACCTGCCTGGCGGTGCACCACTGGGAGCCATTTCCCAGATTCTGAAGACTGAGGAAAGAGGGCATCACTGCCGGGAAGGTGTCAGGACACCTATTTTAGTCTGTCTATCCAGGCACATAGCGGTAGTCCTACTTCTGGGTAGAGTGGACTGAAATAATTGTGTTAATGAATTACTGTTCTGAAAGAAATTGGTTTCTTATTCGGTAAAAGTCTTTTCCTTAAAACACAAGATTTTTTTCATATGGGGGAAAATTTCTTTGCATCTGTCATTTCTATAAGCTTGCTACATAGATCACTGGCATTCAGGAAGATTTGTGCGTCTTTAAGCAAGACCCTACTGAGGATATATTCCTTTTTCATGTGTGCAATAGCTTTGAAATGTCCCCACGTCTACTAGAAGTAGTTTGTCAGCTTTATACTAAATACTATCACTGTATCAGACTTTTAATGAACACCTTAATTAGGTGGCTCATAAGCCCCAGCAAGTTCTGTCTTGTCTGTAATTTTGAATTAAGTTCCCAGTTTATGAAAGAAAACCTTGATGTCTGAAAACCTGAAATGAAAACCTTAAGTGCATTTCTTGTATTTGGAATTTCAAATATCTTCAGGTCCAAACACTGATATTGAATTCTTCATGTAGGATTGCCTTGTTCTTCATCATATTTGTGATCACATCCTAAGGTTCCAGGACCAACATTTATATAATTTTGTTGCCAGTGTTATTAAGGAAAATAATGAACTTTAAGGGCAACACATCAGACTTCACTCCCTTTTTCTCCTGGGGAGAAGGCACATGTTATTGCTATTAACTCTACCTAATCTGGAAGACAGAGGGAGGACTCGGAGGGGAACTGCTTTTTCTAGCCATGAAGAGAAAGAATAACAAGCTACTAATGAGAGCTTATTAAGGGACAGGATGCCCAGCAACAGAATCTGTTCTTCAAAGAGGAAAGTTTGACATTGTGAGCTCAAGAGAAGAACGGACATTTTCTCAGAGTCTCTACAGTAAAAAAGAAGCAAAGCTAGTTTTCTAATTTTGTTTTTGCAAAATGTCCTCCTCCTCTAACACTAAGAAGGAAAGGAATTAAATTAACAACAGCGTCACTGAAAGGCTGTTGGTTTTGTGCAAAGAAGCTGCTAAGGAGGAATTCCTTTTTGGTAGCAGTTTCTATTTTGAAATTGTTTATAGGATTATCTGTGCTCATTACTAGCTGAGCATTTGCATTTCCATCACTGCCACTCTTACCAGATATAATTTTTTTATGACTGGTGAAAAACAAGGCCCTCCTCTTAACTAGGTTACTTAATGAAGAAATTGAAAGTGTTAGTTTCTCAGGGAGAAAAAAATAAATAAAAAAGACTTCTTTCAGACATTGAACCATACATTTCTTAGAAAGGAAAATATGGATGAAACTTGTCCCAGTATCATCAGAAATGCCTATTTAAGTCTGTTCAGTACTCGTTTAAGCTGTAAACCACACAAAGGTTACAAAACAGCATTGAATTGAATCATCTAGTCAAAGATTTCTTTCTTTTTCCTTAGGTTATGTAGTAACAAAAAGATTTGGAAAAATGATGTAAGGGGGGAAAAGGAAAGTAGAAAGAACAAAAGGTGAATAGTTAGATGATATCCATCTCAGGCTGAACTCTGTAATACCAGTCTAAATTTGGATAGGTCAGATTTCTTGAATAGTTCAAATCAAATTTTGGTGGAATAAATCAAATCAATAGGCTTTCATGATTCTGTAAAGAGAACGCATATAAAATTTGTCTTATAAGAAGGCTTTATTATTGAAAAAAATGTAAATACACAGCTAAAATATATAAAAAGTATGCTTCCCCCTGCCCAGTTACCCCGCAGTTTATGCATCTATCTCAAGTTTATTGTTCAAGGATAAATAATATTGGATTTAGTACCAGCATGTATTTTATGGCTGTAGTCTGTTTTGTGGAATTTTGCTTTGTTCAGGTAAATAATTTAATTTTGAAAGTTAGGGAAAGTAAACTATCTTATGCTGCTTCCAGGGTATTTTATCCTAGAGTGCAACTTTCTCAGACTGCATGTGGATAGCAAAAGAAATATTGTAAAGCACTTACATAGTTACAGCATCACTCATGGGGCTGCCAAACTGCACATAAATGGTTCCTTGGGACATGACACAAAATTAGTTTTGCTGTGGACAAACACTAGTTTTGCATGTTCTTTACATGTTCCTTCCTCTAATTTGGGTGGTAACTCATATGTGCTTGAAATACTATTCCTTCAGGTTGGCTGGTGGGGTTTGTATGTGACTCACATACTTAACATACGCGTATGTAAGAGTATGTCATGCTTAGTTTATGTAAGCCTTCTCTGGAATAAGATTTATGTGCATTTTATGGAACAGCTCAAAAATTTAAAGATTTGCATAAGAAATTTTACATGAAACTCATAATGTTACTCATCCTTTAGCTGTTACACAAATGAAAATGAGAATTAATGAATAAAAAGCAATTTGTGGAAAGTAATACAAGTACCATACCAAAGATGAATAATGACTAGTCACTGGCTTTCCTAAATAACCAAAGAACTGTAGTTCATTTATAATCTGTAGATTTACAGACCTCTTCTGTCTCTAGAAGGCTTCAGAAAACCACTTTTTCTCTAAGACATCCTATCACACCTTCTAAAATCTTTCTTCCACAAAGAAACCAACCTCCTCCCTACACTATGAATTCAAACATCATATACAAACTCATCTCTTCTCAAAAACATCTGTCTTCAATCTCCCTGTAGTAAAATAAACAACTGTTTGAAAAACCTTGAAAAATTTTACCTGCAAATGGGTATTTTAGGGCAAAATTTGAATCCCCTTAAATTGAGATCTTTGCAAGCCTATTTCATGACTAAAAAATCCATCTATTTTTCTACTCTTCTGTTTATTCACTCATGGACTAATTCTGGACATGAACAGCTTATTGCACAATATGAAAGTAATGCAATATACTAGTACTGCAGTTGCACTATTTTTCACTCTTTGAAAGTAGTGAAAGTAAAGTTTAATCCCTTTTACCAGGAAATTCAATCATGTAGAGCCTGGACTTTCTTCTTCCGTGTTTCTACTATTTTTTCATTGCCTTTGCAGGTTTAATCCAAATAATGTATGCATGACTCTAATAGCTAAAAGAAGCAAATGGTCATATGCGCAAATATGATGGAGAACTACCTTTATTTAGGTTTTGATTCCAGCTTTTCTAGCATATTTCAAGAAGGTGGAAATATGGTTATTTGGACTTTCTGGAATAAGATGTATTACACTCTTAATTTCTTCATTTTTTCTATATGTGAAGGCTTTTACTACTCAGGAAACTGATTAGTAAACTCAGTATACTGATAGAAAAAAATATATTTTCTTTCCCTGTTCTAAGGGCAATTAAAGTCCTGTATGTCATTACTGATTTTGGTTCTTTGAATAAAATGCCTACTCTCTCAATCTTTTCAGTATTTTCGTCTTGGTGTGTTTCATTTAGACTTAATTTAAGGCTAAAATTGTACATTAAAATTTTGATGTATATAGAAGATATCAACGTCTCTTACATATGATACCAGTCTTCTGATACACCTGGGTTCATATGCTCTGTTTCTGGAGAACTGAAAATAATTATGTCATTTTTCGTTTAAAATATTTTTTTTTTTAACAAAGGAAAACCCCTTTAAAACTCTATTGTCATATATACAAGTTTAGTATACAAAGGAACCGTGACTCATCATTTTTGGTTCTAAAGATATTTTTAATAAAACTGGAATGTAATTTTGAGAATTAAAAATGCTTATTTGTCAGCTTAACCAGTAGTTGCATATGTGGATGTTATATGTAATAAAAATGAAGCATCTTGCAAGGAGTTTTGGCAGGTCATAATGGCTAGTTTGCAGTCTAACTTTTAATACATTTAATTACTTCTTTGTACCTAGCAATTTATTTTAATCATCAACTGTGTACACACATATTTATGTATAGACTCTGTACATTGACATGATGAAATCATTAGACTCCTTGATTTCAGTGAGTGCAAATAACCCAGATAATTCCATCAGCTTCAAATTTTTCCACCAGTGCTCAGTTATTCATTTCTTGGGATTGGGGATAATTTGTTGTTCAGATAAGATAAATTAATTGACATTTTCTCATTTGTAATTTTCAAATGGCATAGCATTGTATACAGAAGTGTAGATACTGTCTAACACTGAATAGCAGGGAAGTGATAGGTCAGTTATTATTCCCTCATTACAAACTGTTATGGATTGAAGTGAAAATTATGATTAAGTTGTTTTGCAAAGGTTCATACTGGGAAAAATGGTTGTGCCAAAAACATGAGTCATAGTCAAAGCCTGAAACATTAAGTGAAGAAACGTGATTTATATTCCGTATTTTGGTGGTGTTTATACCCTTATTTTTCCCTCTGCTTCTCAAAGTTTCATAAAAATGGTCTTATGCTGCTTTCTCATGCAAATTATGCAGATTGTTCCTGTTTCACATCTAGCACGTAGCTCCCAAAATTACTAGGTAGCAAAAATACATGGAGAAGGAAAGAATCTAACCCTTTAGGAGAAAGCTTTTCGTAATTCAGCCTGCTTGTATATCACTGGCTGCTTCTGCTTGGGCGTCTCATTATCAGAATTTCATGGTTCTCCCAATATATGAAGTCACATCTGTTCTGGAAATCAATTAAGGTTGCCTGACACTGAAATATCCTGTTTCTCATTAATTACTATTTCAAACTTTATTGCCATTTGTATTATTTTTATTTTATTATTCTTTGAATTAAACAAACAAAAATGTCATCATGCTATGCTTCTAACATCTTCATAGTTCTAGGTAGTGTTAAAGAAAAATTGCAAGGGCTTCCAAAATGGACTGCTGCTTTCTCCTAACACTTAGTTAAAATTTGAAGGGAGAAATTTCAGATGACTTGGCCATGCTTTCTGTATGTTGGCACAGGACAAAGTGCAAACATGGTGGAATCTCTATAGTGGAGAAAGATTCTTGAGACATAAATACTGCTTTTAAAAGTTGTTTTGGTTTTGTTTTGTGGGGTTTTTTTGTTTGTTTTGTAAAAGAAAACAGGGGTGTTACTTCATCCATTACAGAAGTCAAAAAGGCACTGAGTATTTTTAACTATTCATAACTTTTTATAATTCAAAAGTTAAGAATATTTTAATATAGATATATTAAGTTTTTTTCTTCTACCCTTAATATCAACACATTTTTTTATGTCAGGTGTAGATCCACTTATACCATAAATTATTTTCATTGCCCTTTTTTTCTTTGTCTATATGTTTTAAATTAAATTTATTATGTAAATAGGACCAAGTATTTCTGACAGATGACTATTTGCATTATTTAATGATATGTTATTTAGAACTGAATGAACCCTACAGGTGTCTGCATGCTACCTGAAATAAGAACCTGAAGAATCGTTCAAAAAATTTGGCAACAAACCAAAGAGCCTGTGGCTCCTAGGACTTTTTCTTCAGCTCTTGCCTACTCAGATTATATTAGAGGTTTTTACTGCTTCTCCCAGAGTGTACTTCTGGGAACTAATCTGCATCTTCTCTTCAACATTTTGCATGATACAAAAGGTACTGCACATCCCATTGCCTGCCACTTTTTTTTGCCATGTAAAAATTGACATTGTTGTTTAGTTTTTTTTTTAAACTGTAATTTCCTGTAAATTATAAATATAAGGAAATTAATCACTGCTTCCCGAGTTTGTCCTTTTGTATTTTTTTTGGTGTGCAGATATGGTAGTGTTAGACAATTTCAACACAGAATATAATTCAGTGCATAATTGGCCTGCAAGAGAAGTACTTTTACCAGCTCATTGATGACAAATGCATGTTCAGAGAAGTCAAATGTTTCATCCTAGAAATCAGTGATTGATTCAAGAACAGAATGGAATACTTCCCACTATTGTGGTTTATTGGTCCCAGCTTTCATAGTGCTTTGTTATGGACATTCTCTGAATATTGAAATGTAATGTATGAAGTGAGACAGCAAGAAGAACGAGTAGATTAGTGTTCCTAGATGAGTGACAGCCAGTGACCTAGACAGAAGTTTGCTGTCTAAGATAAGATTTAAGATCATGTATTATGAGATTATTGTGCTAGGGAAAAGTAGCTACAGTATAGCACAGCATAGCACAGTCCAGTGTAGTTCCATGCTGAACACCTGGATGAAATACCAGGATAGCTCCACAGTCCTAGGCTACCGGTACCCCTTTAGAAATGTAAATGGTTAAGGGCAGAAAAGCTAAAATAAGGAAATAAAAAGAAAAGTGATACACAGAAACAGTATATGTGGAATGGCAAATGACAAATAAACCTTGGTATGGTGACAGATCATGGAAATTGAAGCTCAGAAGAACTTTGTACATGAAGAAGAAAATTCTGCATGGAAAAAAAATTCAGATACGTCAAAAAATTTCCTATAAAGGATTTTGAAAGTAGTAGTTATTGAAGCATTTCGTTGTTATTCACAAACAAAGTTGGGCTTCTGCTTGTTTGGTGTTTCCCGATTAGGAACAGTTTACACCTTCAGCTTCAACTGTTTCCAGTTTGGGGGACGTTGCTCGGGAGCCCCTAGGTCACTTGTGCAGCTACCGCGACAGCTGGTGGAAAAAGAGGCGCGAAAAGGCCTTGAGACACTGGTCGGGATGGCGTGGGACTTCTCGGGTCATGGAAAACCGGGGGTAGCAGCTCAGAGGGCAGAGGGAGATCCAGACCGACCTCCAAAGAGAGGACGCGGGAGTCCGGGTGTCGAGCTGCCGAGGTTCCCTGGCGCTCCTCCCGGGGCTCGGGGGCAATCTCGGCCTCAGGTCCGGCGGTGGGGGAGCTGGGGAGGGGAGAGCCGGCAGCGAGCGTCACCGGGGAAGAGCGGGCCAACAGCATCTTCGCAGAGAACCTTCGGAAGCCGGGGGTGTCTCTTCCTGCAGTTTCATAGGAGGAGGCATGGGCAGCAAGGAACTCTTGGATGAGCATAGGATGGTGACTCTCAAGATGGGAAAGCTTGTGATTTCTGGCAATGGAAGGAAGACCTTCTCTAGCTTGTGATTTCTGGCAATGGAAGGAAGACTTTCTCTGCTGCCAGGTGTGCACTTTCAAAATAGGGGTAGAGTTCAATAAATTCGGTGTCTAAAAACTTCTGTCATTTTTTCCATTAATCATTGTTAGGTGAGTCTCCTGTCTGTCATAAATAAATAAATAAGCTAGCTAACGTTAGAAAACAGGGATATTTAATTTAACTCAGTCTTAGTTGGCAGCAAGTTTTATCTCTTTAGTGGAAGATGAAATAATAAGTGTTAGCAAAGCTATATGGGAAAGGTAAGGATTTTTCTGTCAGTGCACAGAGGCCACTTGGGAAAAAGGCATTTGGTCACCGATAAATGATCTGAACAGGCGACTACTTACCTCAACAAAGAAAGAGAAGGTGAAAGGTTTATGAGTTAAACAACCAGAGAAGAGAATGCAGAAGGATTTGTACAAGACTTGGGGAGGGGGACATGGAATTCTGTGTGCTTCATCAAAGCTAAGAACTGGAGAGAAAAGTTTATCGTGGGTAATGATGAAACACTGATGATGGCCCAAACAATAGAAGGATACTCAAGGCATAGTATCTTAATTAAGTTTTAGTAGTAACTTAGTGTCTTAACTAAGGTTGAGATATTAAGGGCAGAAATACTACTTTCAAATGTGTCTGATAAAACTCAGGCAGATATACAGACTAAAGGTATGATTTAAACAATTGTGAAGTGCAAGTGGAGATTTAAAGTCATAGAAGAGATGAGGGGGAGGCTTCATGGCTATTTTCCCAACAACAGTACTCACCGGGAAGGTCACGGAATTGCTGGGCAGTTCTATGAGTGTAGGAAAACAACTTGACTATGAGGAAAAGGTAGATGCTGAGAACAGATACTTGAGAAAGAACTGAAGAGCACACTTTAGTCAATAGAGATAAAGAGGAGAGCTGAACAGAAACTAAATATGAGATAAAGTTTTCAGGGCTAGACTGTGACGATTAAATAGACAGCTATTTCTGATAATCAGTTTCTAGGCAAAATAAATTCTGTAGCTGGAGTTCTGTAAAGGAAGTGTTTAGGTGCTACATAATGAGATAGGTAAAAAGAGGGAAAGAACAATCTAAGAAACTGTCTGTGTGGGGAAGATAATAAATGGTACTGAAAAGGCTAGAGAAAATCACCCACAGATTGTTCTTGGGATCAATCTAAGTTAATATTTTCATTTCATTAATGACCTTGGAACAAGTAATAAAAATGTGCTGATGACACATGATTGCTAAGGTATTGCCTGCATGCCAGAATATCAATGTACTTAATGCATGGGATGGTGCTGAGAGACTGAAAATTAGAACTGGAATGAAATGTAATAATACAAAGTAGATCATGAACTTAAGGATTAATTACAAGAGTATTGTATATAAACTAGGCTAAGTTGAAAAACTATAAAAGCAAGACCTTAATTTAATAATTTATCACAGGATACCTGTGAATAATGATTGTGATACCATGAAAAGCAGACCAAGAAGTGTATTAAGAAGCATATTTGTGTGACAGATAAGGAAATTTTAATATTGCTCTGTAAAGCTGTTGGTTTCTGCTCCATACAGCAGAATTCAGAAAGAAACAAATGCAGAGAACATGTTCTACAGGGTTAAGGGAAGGGAAGATCACACAGTACCAGAGGAGGTCAAAAGAAGGGCTGGTTTGACACAAGTAGGCAATGTCTTCAATGCATGTGAGAACAATCATATTTCCATACATCAGTGCAGATAAAAATACAAAGAAAAAATACTGATTAGCACAGGAATATGAATTAAACATGTGAATTTAGGATTGATGCTAGAGGAAATTTTGACTTTGACTAAGTTCATGCAAGAGCAACCTAGTGGGACTTTTGGAGACAACAAAATATGGTTAAACAGTTATAAATGAGGATTAGATAGAAGGGTTGTTTTTCATGTCAGGGGACACAGCATAGTGAATCAGGAAGAGTCTTTGGCCCTTTGTGTATTTTGACCTTTTTTTAAAAGGAAATTCACACTATTATTGAAGAACTGAATTTTGTACCTTTCAAAATGAATATGAGAATATATGAATATGAGACCTATTATGCAACCTCATTCATACACAGTGCTTGTAGTGGACACCGATAAAAATTTTCACTCAAATTATGTGAAATATAAAAAGAGAGGATAGAAAGAGCACGGCAGTAACTCAGCAGTTCACAGATGTTGCAACTTGTAGGAAATTCTTTCCCAAGCTCCTCCCCAGCTTTTGCAGTTTGACTTGTATTTTTATTCCTCCTGCTAAACCACATATTCTAGAACAACAGAGTACATTTTTTCTTATGATCTTGTGGGTGTTTTAATTTTTTTTTTTGTCTGTGTCTGTGTTTGGTTTTTGTTTGTTTGTTTGTTTGTTTTGGGGTTTTTTTGGTCTTTCATCTGTGTTTGGTTTTTGCCTTCTTTTTAACATATTAATATATATGACTATTCTGGAGCTACTTTCAACATCAAATCGCTTCACTCCTTGAGAAATTTACTTCTTTTAAGTGGAGGGCTAGTGCATTGTGCACTTAGCAATGCAATAAACAGAAGTGTTGGCTTAAGCACTAAAACCGGAGGCAGGATTCCTAGAAAATTGCTCCACTTTTCTAAATACAATGCACATGCTTATTGTTGCCCAGAGAAACACAGTTGCTTCTCTATCAGATTGAGTCAGGTAGGAAAATGCATGACTCAGAATGACTGTGCACACCCTGCTGTCTAAACAGCTGAACAATGAACTACAGCTTTCACATTCTGCCGTGGTTTTAAAATTCACATATCTTACATTCATGAGCCCCAGTATATTGCGGAGTTACTTAAAAATAACTCAAACATGTCCATAACTATTATACTGGAAAAAAAAGATCACATTCTAATATAATTTTAAGCAGAATTCAAAGAAAAATTTTGTAATATGACTATGGCATAGTCACTTGGATATAAAATCCCAGTGGTTTTGGATCCAGTCCTCCTCGTCCTGCTCAAAGAAAACTTCATCTAAAGTTAGTCACCTGGATCAGTCTCCATGTTTACAAGTACTATAGACTGCTCCATAAATGTAATGGCTTTGATTTTTGTTAGTGATGTTTTTTTAAAACAAAGTTCATTTAACTTTTTTCCCTCATATGGCATATTCCTTGTCAGTAGAGTAGTGGATTGTATGAGAAACGGTGGTATAATAAAGGCAAAAATATAATTCCATTTCAATGAAAAATGACATGTGCCAGCTATGAACATAGCTAGACCAATTTATGGATAGAAATAAAATGCATTCTCCCACCCCTAGGGTTTTCTTTTTTTCCACTCATTTGATTTAACCTCATCTAAAGCTCCACGTACAGCTGAATCAATCATTGTTAAGATTATTTTGTTAGTGCAAAATACACTTGTTATTGCTTTAACATTTGTATTTTTACAACTCTTGAGGTTTTTCCACAGTGCTGGTAGAACAAAAATGTCAATGATACCCAACTTTTTCCATTTTTATGTTACTGTCCCTAAATATGCACAGTATATTAAAAACTACCACTACAGTTCATGCAATATACAAAATGAGGATACACATTCTTATTATAATAATTAGATAGGGTAAATAGTTGAAAGTAACTTTTTTAAAAATAAAATTGTATAGTCACTATCATTAGAAAATTATTAGCTTAGACAAATGTATATGGAGTTATATTCCCAACTTCAGATGTTTCATTATCTTACCTTAAATTAATTAAGTTCGGTGTTATTTGCCAACACTTGTTTTCCCCTTTTAAAGTGGAAATTTAACTCACTGTTATCTTCCTCCCTTAAACTACTGCTTAACAATGGTGGAAAAAAACAAACAAATGAAACAGCAAACCCCTTCAGGTCTTAGTTACTTCTAAGAAGGCTAAAAACCTGCACTGCTGTAGGGAAGGGGAAATTAATTCAAGAAGCAGAGAAATAATTACTTTCCTATAGGACAATCCAGGGTCCAGATATGCATCTAAGTATCGTCATATTTAATAGAACTATTTGCATATTGGAAATCCTTACAGAAATGCTTCATCTGGTTGGTTGGTTGGTTGGTTTTGTTCTGGTAAAAAAGGGAAAGAGTGGGAAGGGAAGGCAAGGGAAGGGAAGGGAAGGGAAGGGAAGGGAAGGGAAGGGAAGGGAAGGGAAGGGAAGGGAAGGGAAGGGAAGGGAA
>JAVJGG010000008.1:1323599-1349994 GCA_035590195.1 Aviceda cuculoides
AGAGTGGGAAGGGAAGGGAAGGGAAGGGAAGGGAAGGGAAGGGAAGGGAAGGGAAGGGAAGGGAAGGGGAGAGGAAGAGAGGGAAGGGGAGGGAAAAGGAGTGGAAAAAGGAAAAAGTAGAGGGCAAAGGAGAGAAAAAAGGCAAGGCAAGGTCCCAAATGTTCCCATTAGTTCTTACTTTGACACTTTATATAAATGATCAGTTTCACAAGGCAGATTGGAAGATTAGTGGAGACGCTTCTTTAGAGATGTAGATCAACACACTGATTTACATCTGACAATAAACTGGAGAAACTTGTGAAGAATTGTGAAGAACTAAAACCAGGCTTGAACTGAAATTGCGAAGGGTTTTTTTGGGTATCGTGGGATACATGCATTACAATGGCAAGTTTAGACCTAAGCAATTTTGAAAATCCTAATAGAGAGGATGTCTATCTTTTAATATTAAACAGTTGACCAGTTAGTACTAGATCCTGATTATGGCATATAAGTTAAGTTCAGGCTTCTGGCTGAATGTGTTAAAAAATATGTGGAAATATTGTGTTATGGTGTTACTGAAAGCAAAGAAAAATAATAGAGGAATGAAGTCTGAAGTTTGGATTGGCACAATTATGTGGAAAAAGATGATCAAAGAGTTAAAGCTCTGCAAACTGCTCAGCGCATAATTCATAATGTTGTGGTATTTGCCTGGCTTAATACTTAAACACATACTTAGGATCTTATTTAAATGAAATCACTGAGTGTTTTCTGCCTTTTTGCCAAATATAGGCTGAAAAGCCAATAGTAGCATGATATCCAGGTTTGACTTGGAACTGTGTGAAGTTTTGACTTTTTAGGTTTGGCTGGGCTCCAAATATCAGCATCCAATATGACAGAATATCCTTGATAGCGCACGCCCTCTTAGAGCAAAATACAGAAAAAGGTGATCTTGAGGACCCTTCAAAGCAAATTCCAGCCCAGTACAGAGCTTTGTCTAATACAGAGAGATTACATAGTCTGAGTTGGAATAGTTCTTTAGAAATAAAAATAATTATAGTAACGAAGACAGGGAGATCAGAAGTGTGTGGGCAGTGTGTGCACACAGGGAACCAGATGGGTGGAAGGACTCAGGCAGGTTCTGTAACCAACCAGAGTAAGTCTAGGCTAGGACTATAGAAAAGAAGTTGAATTATTGAAACTGAATTGCAGAGCCAATTTAGATGGACTATCAGTGGCTTTAAGGCAAAGATTTTCCATATGGAAATGAGAGGAAACAATCAGAGAGGTAAGATATCAATTACAAATTGAGTTTTACAGTTCATCATGTAAGAAGACAAGCATACTTTCAGAGAGAGCCTAAATATTTGGTGATATTCCAGTTTGAGAAACAGGATGATATCATGATAAAGGAATATAAGGGAAAAAAAAAAAAAAAGATTGTGGACGAGAGATTCTGTGTTTTCACAAGGTCATTTCAACTGAGCAAACCCAGGAAAATTCAAAACTGATAAAAATAAAGAATATATACATATATATTTCACTTGATTGTTACTTACATTGTGGAATGCATTGCTGTTGACTGAGAGAACAGAAGCTTTGCAGGATTTAGAACACTATCATTGGATATAAAGGATATATAGAGTAATAATTTGGAAACATCATGTCTCTGAGCACAAACCTTTCTCCAAATAATAACGAGAAGAAAGAGACAATTGTCTTGAAAGACATTGGAAAAAACTGTCACACATACCTAATGGTTGGGAGTTAAACATCCTCCCATGATGAAACTACATATTGTAAGTGGTGTGATTCCTGTCCTTTGCAGTGCACTGATTTTTGAGTCTATCTGTGTTGATTTTTGGTTGTCCTTTACTGCTGACATCATCAGATTTGAACTTTTTTCTCCCCAAATGTGCAAGTGAATATTTTTTTCAGGAATACTGAGGGAACTGAGAAAAGAATGCACACATGCAAAGTACAAGAAGTACTTGTGTGTAAGTATTGATTTTTGAAAAGTTAGCTTACTCAGAAGTTGGATATGGTCTTTTTGGTACAGTTCTGAGGGAGACACTATATAAATTGTGGTACTGACTGATGGTACAGACCTTTAACAAATAAATCCTCTTTTTCTAAACATAGAAAAGGAAACAATTTATCTACTATTGGCCTAGACCAAGAAAAACAAATGCCAGTGGTCTATGCCATATCAGACATAATTTCTTGGGAATGTCATTCAGCTCTCTCAGCATTAGTCAATAATACTTATCAATAATCTCGCTTTTCTTCAATTTCCTTCCAGAGTGTCTTTTTCCTTGTAAAAGTATAAAGGAATTTTTGCATCAGCTTCTAAATTGAGATCATTAGAGAGGTGTAACAGATTTAGATACTTTAGCAATAGAAGACTTAATGTGCACTCAGATCCCATTGAAAATTGAGGTTATTTGGCCATACCTAAAGTTCATTTGAAAGTTCTTCTGGAAATGTCATCCCTTGATGACGTTAGCATGTGAACAAATATTTTTGTCTGTAAATGCGGTAATAACAGTTTGTAAATTGATGGAAGATAGAAATAATTATTGCTTACTGTTTCAAGTAGAATGTACATAAGTTTGTTTCTTCAAGGGTATTTTACAAGCTCCAGGTGCTCTATAGAGTCACCTGAGTTATAAGTGCAAATGGTAGTGATGGAAAATATTAACAAATTTAAACAGTCAGTACATCAAAGTAAACCAACACTCCTCAAACTGCCCAAAAGACCTTGCTAAATGTTTTTTTTCCCACACTCAGGAAGTCAAGCTGTTTACAAATAATCAGTGTGACATTAACTGTTTGTATACCTACTGAATTAATCTGGATTGCAATCCATTTTATGTTAAGGGGGGAAGAAATAGGTCTCATGATTCGGTTTTGGAATGTAACTTGCCCTAATTATGCAGAATTTTTTATAGTCCTACTGACTTACATAACACTACAGCTGATCCCTAAACTGATTAAAATTTAACTTGCAGTATTTAAGAAAAATATAAAAGTCAAATTAAGAAACAGGATAATACTTTCCATTTTTGGTACTTTTATGCTGAAATTCTACTTCCAAAATTGTACATCTGATCTATTTTATATTTTAAAGCCTTTTACACCTATGTGATAAAATCGTCAAGCTAAACATTTGTACATGGCATGTCACAACAAGGAACTGACAGATCAGCACACACGCTTTCTGTACTTAAAACAACATTGCCATGTGTGTCAAACATTCTTTAAAATAATTGCAATATTAAGAGTACTTCATTGTTCAGTTAGCTAGAACTATCTAGCTGGTTTTATTATGAGATTCCACTTTTCAGTGGATGTCTCAAAGATTAAGGACAGTTAAGTTATTTGGACACAATTGAATAGAAAAAGACGGACGGGGCAAGGTTGCTGTGCTAGTTTATATTTTATAATACACTCACGTAGGAAAGACGTGCGGCGAGTTCCCCAACCGATGGAAACTCTTAGATGGTGCTTTCATCACATTAAACAGCAAAGCATCGGTTGCAAGTCAGGGAACACAGGAAATCAGGTTTGTGGTGATAAACCATAAACCAGGTTTATGGTGATAAACCAAGGCCTCGCTGCTGGTGGCTCGTACCAAGAGCTCTCGGATCTCGCTCAGCGTAATCTTTCCATCCTTCCTGGCTGGCCACAAAGCTGAACCTCGTAAAAACAGCCTTCTGAGAGATTTGTTACGCAGCCCGTCTTCTGTCACCTAACCACGTATCTCGCGCGTTTAAATCATTGGGATTTTTTTTTTTTTTTATACTTATGATACAGTGTTCACATTGTATTTGGCTGAATGCCCAATGGATAGTACTTGATCCAGTGTGCGTTTTGTTCTCTTTCTGTCTGTTCTATCTGAGGAGTAAGCTGATATAACAGTTGGAGTTTTATAGGCCATAATGAGGAAGGAGATGCCACAATTATGCTTATGTTCCATTTTGTCACTCTTTTTAAAGATTGGCCGTAATATTACCTCCTTCTATTTCTTTGGATTTTTTTTAAACCTCTTAACCAACAGGATAATTTGGTAACATCTTTGCCTTAGTGTATCCCCACCTGTTTTTAATACTATAGAGGGAACATTGCCAGCCCCTTCTGCTATGTTTTTCTTGAATGTTCTTGTTGCTCCTTGATTTTTCTTTTTTTAAATTAAGCTCTTCCACAAATGAGCCAGCTGTCTGGAAAGGTGTCTGTTTGTTAGTCACTTCTACCATGACCCCATTTAAAGAAATGTATCAGGTATCCATATTTCCAAGTGTCGGTTTTCAGATTTCTCAGGCAGAATACAGGTATAAAACTGAACGTACCTACAGGGTTGAAACAACAGGCAAAGCCTGAAGTTAGGGGCTCTTATGGCAGGGGAACGCCGGTAGTTTCCTAGAGATTCCCAGATTTCTATCAGCTCTGGAAGTTAGACTGCTGTGCACGCGTCATGACTAGGCAATCAACTTTTTGTTACTGAGCTCCGGTTCTCTGAGCTCTACAGACGCCTGGGTCATGCAGTCCACGGGATGCCTGGTACCTTCTGCTTCATCTTTTCTGGTCCCTGGAAAATCTGAAAATGTCCATTTAGCTTAGAAAACTTCAAATAACATTAGTTTTGAAGTGAACACTTCTCTTCTTGTCATTCTGCGGATAGGAGGGAGATAACAATGGCTTCCTCTTTGTACATGTGCCCTTATCCTCCTATTTTTAAAAAAATCCTCAAAATACGGTACTAGTAACACTGCTGAAATAAGTGATGGAATATGCGATCAAGGGAAAAAATATTTCCTGCTAGTAGCTGTGTTTTTCAAAACGTGAATATAACGTCTGTTGATTAAACTCTGATATGAAAACTGAGACTGCTACATGGGCTGATCAATGGTAAAGACAAAAAAGTGAATCAGTAAGCGTTACCAGTTTAAAAGATAGTTGTCTTTTCTTGTTTCCTAGGGCCAGAATTCCAGTCTACTGCAACAAAACACGTCTGGCTAACTTCCTAGCATAAAATTCCAAGGTAGCTAATATTTATTACATTGCTTGACGTTTCAAGGATATACTTAAAAGGGGGAGCCTGAGAACATTTCTCCATGCTGGTTTGGGGTATGTGTGCCCTGGGCGAGCTCTGAGTGCATATTGAGGTGAGAGCCGGGTGTTTGGGGTGTCCTCTCTCTTTCCCTACACCTTTTTTTCCATTGGGTGGCAGCTCAGGTGTGTAGACACACCAGGAACCACTGCACGTCCCACCACCTCCCAGACTGGGAGAGTGAATTTTCACCAGACCGTGGAGTACAGCTGCCACAGAGTTGTTTGAAATAGCCAGCACCCCTCACAGAAAATTGTGTATTCCGTATACATTACTATATTTTCTGCACTACATTTTTTAAATGGGGTAATTGCCATTAATAGCAGTAAAACGATGAAATAACACGTAGTTCGGGGAATATATTTTGTAAATGCTGGTTGAGACTTTTTGAAAGGACCTAAAGAAGTTAGTCATTCCCTGCCATGAAATAACGTATGATTACCTTATTTACCTATAAAAGTCCCGTTCCTAAAATTTATTTTGTGATGTGAACAAACAAAAATTCCATACTGTTTCCTGCTCATGTAAAGGATCAGTGAAATTTTGTTTGAAGTTTTTTGAATATTCTGCTTTCTGGCATACAAAGATTTTTGATAGAAATTATTGGTCATGTAAGGGGTTCTTTTTAACATGCATGCATCAATTTTTACTTACAAAAATAGTATCTATCTACAATAAAGTCTTTCTTAAGCAAAAAACCATAAACTATATATGCTTTATACACATATATATATGCTTTGCATATATATTTTGAGCTTGTGTTTTCATTTCAGGTACTTACGGCTAGAAGGCTCAGTAGTGGCATGGTGTGTAAAGAAGTCTCTTTAGGGCATGCTGAAGAACTGGGAATAGTTTTAAAAAATAATAAAATGGCAGATTACTTAATTTTTAATGTATTTATATATAAGTCATTAAGCACTGAAAAGTGTTATTATTCAAAATGTTAAATTAATGTAACTTGGATATTTATTGTCAAAAATCTATACTTTGTAGATTCAGCAAGCATGTTCAGAATTTAAATGTACATGGTTATTCACAGGCAAATTCTTTAATGTCTGGAGGATTTTTACCTAAATAGTCACAAACCAATAAAGAATAAGAATCAGTTACAGAAAGACTCAATATGTAATCTTACATATGTAATGTAAGACTCAATATATATTTTTTGTTGGTATACATTAGTTGACATTGCATAAGGTTAAACAATTGATTTTCTTTGAAAAAAATCCTGTGATATTTTTAGGAGAAAAAGAGATAATGCACATGGTATTAAATTTAGGATGACTCTGGTAAGTGGCTATTAATGAAGTTCTGAAATAAATCTAATCAACAAGAAAAGGAGGGAAGGTACATGAATTAGTTTTCTTTTAAATTCAGCTGATTGATTTAAGTACTGTCACAGCAAAACCATTATTCCGTCACACAGAATGATATTTTGTCTCCGTTGGTTCCATTTGTGAGGAAGTGAACAACGGTGGGAGCTGTATCAGTTGTCTATACATAAGACCGTCACTCGATCAGCTGTTCTAACCACACTGTACGTTTTTAATTATTTATGTAGGCTTTAACCTTCCACTGCCACAGTGTAAAAAGATGCAGATGTAAGAGCTTTTGCTATAAATGACAGAACTCCACATTGTTAGGTAACCAGTTTTTCTTTTTCCCCACCTTCAGAACGTCAAAAGAAGCTGAAGCATAAATGAAACTTTCAGCTCAGTTCTGCTGGTTGTGAGATTTATAAACTCATTTAACAAGTATGATTTAGTTGTATCTACTGAAAGATCCCCACCCTAGCCCAAAGACATTACTGTCAGCTTAAAACTCTGGCAGTATATAAACTACATGGATATAGTCACAACTTGTTGTCCCAGACCTTATTAATCCTCAAGCTATTTGAATTTAAAAGCTGCTTTTGACATGGAATCCACTGTAAATCTGCACTCCCTGAATTTCCACTGACATTTCAGGGTGACATTTTGATTTTTTATTTTAAGGAAGTCTCTCTGTTCTTGCTTAATCTCATTACCTGTTATGCAGGCGTTATTTTGTCTCATACCAAATATGTAGCTTACTACAAATTATTGTGTCATTGTTGTGCCAAAGCCATCATCCATAAGGGATTTTCCTAGTGAACCAATATCAAAATATAGACAAGATTACCATAATTTTAGAGCTGGCATCTTGAAAGCCTCAGGGGTCTTTTGTATTAAACTTCTTTGTTTTGCAAAGCTATCAGCGTGAAGTTATGAATGACATTAACAATTTGTATCCCTTGCAAAATAAAAAATCACTTGATTGTTTTCAGGGTAAACTTGTTGCGTTGCAGCAGATACTGGCTTCTTTCTTTCTTATTGCACATTTGCTTTTGTATTTTTTGACATTATATTCCAGCAGAAAAAGAAGAAAATTCAAAACCACTTGAGAAATAAGACTTGATCTTTCCTCAGAAACAGTAGAAATTATCATGCTTCAGAAACAGTCCTTTAAGCATCCTACCTTTCCCCCGCAAAAAATGTGCATATGTATGCATGAAACTTTTAACATATCATTAATCCCAATGTCTTCAATGGGCCTGTTTTGTATTTATTATTTTTAAGAGTTTTGCTGGATTTGAGCCACAGAATGATAATACAATACTTCCTTCAATGAAAACAGATACCTGTTTTTGTAACTGGAACAGACAGAGGACCAGAAAGTGCTTTATTTTTTCATACTTTCTGATCTGTATTTGGCATGCAGTGTTACATATGATGATAAAATGCAGGTGTTTGTTTAATTAGTAATATATAGGTGTAGCAACATGAGTGTTTCGTCCATAAGACAGCAAGAGACACTAAAAAAATTCAAAATATAGTCAAAGCTATCTAGGAAGAATAAACTAAAAAGTTTAAAGATGAGACAACAGATGTGTCAGAGACCAGTTACAGAAGATACTGACACAATTTATTTCTCATGCGTAAAACGATATGGCAGCTTGGGCTGCCAACACGCAGATGCCAGGTCAGAAATTCAAGTACGGTTTTGAGGTTACATGACTATGTCACGTAACTCAGAAAAGGATCTGGGAGGCATCAAAGTTTTTAGAAGATCCCTTCCACGTTGCCAGACGTCCTCTTTCGTCAGATCGCTGCCGTGTGAGGTGTAGCTTTCAGTCGCCTGAAGACTTCAATCTGAGCTCAGGTGAGCAGCCCCCCCACCACGAGAGACAGCAGCGTACGAAAACTGAGCCGAAGTGATACCAAGTCAACTGCTTCTCCAACAATACCCAGTCCCCTGTCTCTGATGTATTTGTTTTATTCCAGCTATCACTCAAAACTGGTAAATGCCATTACATCTGCTCCTGCGATAGAGACAAATGGATTACGGCACAGGAATGTGTGCAGCTATCTAACAGGGACAATGCGATCGCTAGTAATGTAATGATTCATCTGCTATATCCTTCAGCAGCTGCTTTGTGGACAGCAAAATCAACATATACCACGGCTGTTCAAAAGTGAAGCATGCAGGATCAGGAGGTACATTTTTCAGCATTAGATTTTATAAGAACTCACTAAATTGTGAGAATACTAAATTAGTTATGGTTCTTAACTTATTCAGAAGACACACATAACTGACGGCGAAGGAAGAAGAAAAAGAGAGATCCTTAATTTTATAACCAACAAACACTGCAGTTCCCTTCTAAAGAAGGAAGAAACCAAATAAATATAGACTGCCTTTGTTTGCCAGAAGAAACCATCACTCTTCCTCCAGCTATACAAATCTCAGGCAGCCAGCAAGAACATCGCAGCCACCCAAATTTTCCGCGGTGGCCGCCGGGCTGAAAAGTGGGAGTCCGGCATCGCTCCCCGGCCTCTCCGCACGGGGCAGCAGCGCACGGGCAACGGCTTCCTACGCTCAGCGTTCGGGGATGAAGGCACTTTGGATCGAGATACAGAGGCATTGGGCTTGGTCGTCATGGTGTTCTCAACCTCTGACCAAAATCCTCCTTTGTCTCGTTCTTCCGAAAGTAAACGTAACTTTGCGAAGGTTTTAAAATCCTCTATAATAAAAAAAATATTATGGTGTTTACTAAGTACTTATAAAATTAAATGTGTGTTTGCTTCTACTTCATGTAAAGAATAGATGCTAAAGTCATTAAAAGCCTATCCTATTTTATGGTTATATTTGATCACTCTATGAATTAAATATGCTTATGTTTTGTCTCCAGGAAAATGAATTGAGATAGTTTAGAGCTATATATAATGGATCTGAAAATTTATATGTCTAGCTTTGATGAAAAGTCTGTCTAGCTTTTCTGCCACATATCAAAAGCAGTTAGCTATTAAAATTTCAAACTTCAGTGTAGCTAATCCTTCTTCAGAAGTTGTTAGAGATTAACAAATAAATAAGCCTGATTTAAAATTATCTGAGACTATGTCATTAACTTGCCCGACCTGAAACAGGGTGAGAGCCAGCTTTTGAAAAGATGATCTTTTAATAAATACAATTCTTTTCTTAGCAATAAAATTACAATTTTTTTTAAAGAGAATTACTTGGCAACAATATTAGAAATTAAAATTCCCTGAAAGGCATTTCTAAAATAAAATCCCAGTTATGCTTTACAGCACGGATAATTGGGGCATATATAATACAACTGATCAGCTGGTGCTGAAAGGCAGCATGTGTTAGATTCTGGAAAGTAAGTCTGGGGATGCCAAGGCTTGGAGTAATAGCTTGGCTGTTCTGAAGGTAATGGCAAAATTCTTTCTGGATTCAGTAAAGGTTGTCGCTTTACCTTATGCCGAAATCTTCCTTAACACTGTAATCTGCTTCCCTCTTCCAGTTTACATCCTAATAAAAATTGTGAAATTGTGGTGTTTTTTGTGTTGTTTTTTTGTTGTTGTTGTTGTTGGGTTTTTTTTTTTTTTTTTTTTTTAGTCTTTCTACCTTGGGGACTGCAGAAATAAGAAAAAGAACAAGGCAGATCACTTCAGGCTCTTACTAATTCTGGCTCCCACCATACTCTGCATTGTCCAAGATGATTGTCCACTCTTCCTGTGAATTCCTTTGTTTGTAGTATTTCAAACAGAGCTACCCAATGATTTTTGAATTTTAAACTCAAGTTACAAATTTTCAGTGAATGTGAAATATTGAATATGAAAAACCCTGAAAAATTTGTTGTTTTATTTCCTTAACAGTTAGAAAATCAGATCTGAAAAGTTGACATGTACTATAAAAAAATTTGCACAGTTTTATTTTTTTTACCTGATTCTGATTTTCATAATAATGGCTCAATCAGATTCTTAACTTGTTCTGCTCCTGTTATCCACTGTAAATTTAGATGCTATCCAGCATGAATAAAAGGGAGTGAAATATGGCCTCTGGTGACTAATTATAGGATTTGCTTGCTTTTACTGTTACAAACATTCTGAGCTTCCCGTTACGGTTACACAGTTCTTTCCTTAAATTCAGAACACTGTGTGTGTGTATGTGTGTATTTATGATCTTTTAAGATGGTATATGATTCATTTCTTCTGTTTTATCTTCTTCTCCTAGATTATTCAGCATCTTCTCTCTATCTTCTCTCTTTTTTAAATGCGTTCAATTAATTTAGTTCTCCATACATGCAAATTTGTAGATGCCTACACATGCTTTTCTTAGGCATTCAAGCTAACTAAAAATTGAAACTCAGGATTAGACCCACTTCCTTTTCCAGTTTACTTGGAAATAAACATTTCAACCCAAAACACTAGACCTTTCAAGAGATCAGCTTCAAGTGTTTCTATTCTGCCAAGCTCAGGTCTGAGACATAACTGTAAGTTTAAATTACAGTTTAATTCCTCTCTGCATTTCAGTGCCTGAGACGTGTGGAGCTTCTGTCATGATTAAACTGAAGTAAGAGACCGAGGTGAGCTTCAGCTTAGCCATCATTCTTAGTCAAGATAAATGTTCAAATGAGGAGTATGAATTTGTTTTCTGTCATATGCAAGAAAATTGTCCAGAGCAGTCCAGCCTTACTGTGCTACCCACAAGGGAAGAACCGCCAGTAAAATATGTAGTCCCTATTTCTGTTAGGACTTGAAGTATTCACAGACACACTGTCATAAAATGTTCTTATTTAGGACGAGAATTTTGTTACTCCTGCTAAGGTTCATAACAAAGCTTTCCAGTCTCTATTAAGTAATTTATGACTTTTTTTTTTTTTTTTTTTAGTAAGCTATTTCTTAAGTCTTTCTTCAAAGATTAAGCTGATTTCATATAGGAAAACTGACATCATCTTGTGCTGATCAACAGGATTTCCTGACTTCTGGAGTGAAAGGCCACAGACTCTTGAACAGCTTTCACCTGGCAGTATGAAATTATATTATCCTGATAACGTAGCACTTCATATTACCGCTGCCTGCCAAGATGGTAAGAAGTGACCAAAGCTCTACAGTAAAAGCTGATGTAAGATTTTTCCTTTGAATATTTGAGGAGATAGGCAATTTTCTAAAGCACTATTTTAATATTTATTTTTACTATTGGGAAATACATTAACATTTTGGTAGGCAATTTAGCTGCTATGCTGTGTGCGGAAGCAAGTATTTATTGTAGTTACTGTGTATCCAATAATTGGAATTTGTGACAGCAGCAATTTGTTCATGTTTTTTACTGCTTCTAAGTGTCTATTCTTGTTATATTTCTTTAAATCAGTAACAAATCCCCTGCCATTTTAAGACTTTTCCTACAGTGAGGTAAACATGGATGAAGCATGACATACAATGAAACTAACAAATGTATTTGAGCTCTTTTTAGTGTTTCAGTAAGAATTTGAGCAGAACTGAAGTTGCAGAAGGTATTTACATACCCACCGAGTATTCACCTCAGCGTGACCCAGACACTGTTATTTTCATTTGTGGGAGAACGTGTCAGCCTACTCTCTATAAAAACTTCAAGTTTCAGTACAGCCGGGTCAAGCACAATACAAAATATTTTCAAAAATTGAAATAAAAATCCCACGATATTAATTCCACAAGCTTGCTAGAAAGGGGGGGAATGCCGTTCTTCCTAAGGTTTTAAATGTGTTCTTACCCATCTTTCCTTTACATCAACGAGATGGTGATGACACTTAGGTGTAATTGCTCGGGGAATGAGGACAATGAGATGTTTGGAAGTCTTAAAATAATGGAGAAATACCTGGTGGAGGAAGTAAAGGTGCATTTTCACAGCTGAAACACTGTGAAATGAGGAGCCCGCAGGCCTTTTTTAAGATTTTAAACACAGCTGGACACATAAAGAAAATATGCCTTATGTGAGTAGATAAATATGTGAAGTCTTTGCTTCTCTTTTTCAAATCTTGGCAAAACATGTCACATGATAGTGGTATATTGACAGTCTCTTGAGATATGCCTGGTAGGCATTTAAGTCCTGAAAATGGACATTATAAAATTTGCAGTCATTGCAACAAGCTATCACAAGTAGCTGTTACAAAATAGAAAAGGATTCATGTTTCAATATAGTTTTGAGGATCAAATAACGGAATAATTATTCTTTACTCTAGAGTAGCTGAGAGGACCAAGGCTAAGACAGCCGGCAACGTGAGCATTGTCTGGGTGGCAAGATGGAGACTTGTGGATCAGCGCGTGCTCAGGACTCCACAAACAACACTACAGCACCCTTTGTTTCCAGGAGAAGAATAAGGAGAATGTTAGGATAGAGAAAACGTCTTCCTCAAAACGGACAGGACAGATCTTTTCGCAGACCTTGATTTTATTAGAATCCAGCGTATGGCCTTTGGTGCCCTGTGAGGTTATGCACCAGGTACATGTTAGGCGTGTGATGGAGAAGAGTATGGGATGCGGGGTCACTGCTGCTGGTGGATGTACCTTTTGGTGTGGGCTCTGTGACTTTTGCAAACGCAGGTGCCGTGCAGCATCGTAGCTCCAGAAACCTGCGAGCCGGACCTACCCGGCAGGCGTATCGCAGAAGCTGGGTGCGTGGCTGTGAGCGGAACAGACTGGCACTGCAGAGCTGCCAGTGCTTGGTGGCTAGGGACCAGAGGTGAAGGGTGGAATGAGCGGGTGCTGCATTCAGTGTGTGAGACTTCTGGTGCCTGTCCTAAAAAAAAAACGGACTTGACTTTGATTCCAGAGACGCGTCTACGCAAAAACAGTCACACATAAGCTTGGGTCTGGGTATAGGGAAAGTATGCAGCTGTCCTAAAAGATGGGGAATGGTAGGAAATGACAAAATGACTACAGACTTCCTACCTACTTTACCTGTTCCAGAGCCCTGGAAAAATAACATTATAGAAGTGGCCACGGCTGTTCTTCCCGAGGAAGAAGTGGAGTGAGTATGGCAGAAGTTGCTGCTGCTGTAAGGACGAGGGGAAGAAGGGTAGCTGGTGTCTCCTTAGGGCAGTTACAGCACCAAACGTACTTGCCAGTCCTGTGCTTTCTGAGGGTGACTGAGTCAGCTTGTTGCTCCAGGGCTCTGCCTCAGCCCCACGACTCCTTCTCTTCCTCCTCACTACTAGCTTCACCACCACCCGCATTAATTTCTTAATATTTTCCTCTAAAAAAACCCAACACACACACACACATGAATATCACATGTGATACAGTGACAGTCAATTGAAATATAGTTGTCAGGCATTTGAGTCTTACTTTTATACTCTACCCACTTATCATGGCAAAACACCATACAAAGGAAAAAGCATGGTAGGTAGCTACAACAAGTGACTGGTGAAAAACAACACAGGTGAGAAACCGAATGGCCTGACCAGCAGCTACCTTTCATGGCAAGGAGCTACTTCCATGCCCCTGAGAAGATCTGACCTGGCCCCAGCACACCCGCTCCCTCCGTGAGCCAAACTGGGCGCAGAAGCTCTGTGGCACAGGGACAGGGCACCTGCCCCCGTACAGGCAGCTGTAGGCACAGCCGCCTACGGAGCAGTCATGACACCTCTCTTTCCTGCCAAAAATTTGGGATTTGCTAGTAAAATGCCTGCTGACATTCACACTGTTGCAGTGTTCAGTGAGCGATGTTTAGCTTATTCTGTTTTGCTCTTTACAATGAATAATTCTTCTACCCTTTTGGATGATGTTCTGAGAATAATGATTAATCACAAAACCAGTTTTATTTTTTTCTTGCCTAAGTAAATAAAAAGGTAAGCAGAGGAAGCAAGCCACGTTGAGCTGAGTGAAAACAAACGTATTTCAGATGTTGGAAGGGGAGCTGTCTCTTCACTTGCAGTGGAAAGACTAGTCTGCCATTTAATAAGGTTGGGGCTTCACACTTTGGATACATGTAGAAATTGTCATGTGTGGTATAATTTCTAATTGCGCCTTCGTTAAAACTTTCCCGGATAGGGATTAAGGGAGTGTAATTTGTCAGTGAACCAGAAAGCAGTGCAGGGGCTGTGGTTCAAGCTGATAAGGCCTTGGAGGAAATTCCCTCCTACTGTTAGGAAAACTGGAAAGCGGAAACCTGAAGTATGAGTGCTTTAGCTGATAAGAGAAAAATAAAATTATCTTAAACTAAGGAAGGGGGTTTTTTCACTCTCTCTATTAGATTTATCAAGAGGAAAATATTGATACAATTTATCAGTAAACTGAAAGTTAAGTACACACAAAACTTTTTTTTTTTTTGTTCATGCCAGCTCTATTAATTGACTTCTTAGATTATAAAGTATGACGTGACTAAATTGGTAAGTGGTGTAAGCTGAGGTAGCACGAGTAAGTTTTCAGTTTGCTTGTCATTCCTTTTAGGCTTCTACTTAAAATGACTGCAAATTGCTCAATTGATGTTAATATGACTCTTCATCTGAAATAGAATTATTAAACACTTTGGCTTTATCAGCTGTGCTGTAGTTTGCAGTACTTGGAAGACGTGGTGAAAGAGTTTTATCAAAATGAGTAACAGCTTTCCCTTCAATTTCTGTAGTCAAATTATCCAATTTTCACTTATTTCATACCTGTGCAATGCCTGCTGAAGGACTGAGGTAAAGGTTATCTTTGACTGTAAAGCTTATGTTACTGTGTGCATATGCTTACATGTATTATGTGAAGGACAGCAGAAGCTGAGGCTCCAGTTTGCTGTTACGAAAGCTCCCGACTGCTTTCCTATTTGCTTGTGTGATAGTTTTATAAACATCTGCTTTTAAAACTTACAAATTCTGGTTGATGCTTTAAAATTGTCACTTGGCACACTGCTGCATCATGAAATACCTTTTCATTTGTGTATCCATCATAGGCTGGGAGGCAGGGACAGCAGTAGTCATTTGTACTTGTTCACTCATCTAAGCGAATTGCCTTGGGCGATGGGTTTGCTCTGCCTGGGAGATGAAATTTCTTCCTTTTCTCTGAAATGAGAGAGGAGATGGAGAGTGAAGTGCCCAGGGTAAGACAGAGATCTCGCCACAGATGACAAAGGATCACTGGCAATAAGGGTAGACGTGCCGGCAGGGGAAGGTGGGAGACAAAGACACTGAGAAGAAGGACAATATGCTTTAATAGCAGAACTAATCACAAGCAGAAAGGACAAACCATGCACATCCTTCCTACGTGAAGACGGGAAGACTTGGTGAGCTTTCAGTGATGAAAAAGCTGGGACATAAAGCAGATCCAAGTATATTTGGTTTTCATATTTAGTTGTATTTTATCTGCTCTCTGTTCCTTGCAAACAGCAGTAATGTGTTCAGTTCTGCTTCCCAGGCATGCGGCTTCAATAGAATTTAATTGTAAACCAAAAGACGCACGCCTTCAGTGGTGTTCTAGAAAGACTATATTTAAGCTTTGGGTGGAGGCAGGTGGAGAATACGACTGAAGAGTCAGTACTGAATGGAAACAAGTGCATGAATAGGAGCTTTCGGGACGAAAGGTGGGTGAAGGGTTTTAATCTCAGGCGTGTGCCTCTGGCTGTGTCTCAGTCTGAGCCAGAATGCTGCCGGACCTCTGCTCAGGGCTGGAGCATTCACAGGGGCCGAGGCCCCGGAAAATCCTTGTTCGGTGGCCAAGGCTGGATGGGAATCTGCAAGGGTCTGCCACACCTCGGCACCGGTAATCCGCCAGTGATCAGGGCACTCCGTAGCCATTAGGAAGCAATCTTGATAATGGGGCCAGATGTTTTGATTCAACCTGCTCGTTTAGAAATGAAGTACACGAGGCCTAGTTGGATTAACACAGAAAGCCTCAAGCTAGAAGAATATAATTTGCTCACAGCTCTTCTAAAGAACCCTTGACACACAAGTATTTTCTCAGAGCCGTCCTTGGTTCTCTCGTAGTCAGTGCTTGGAGCTTCCACGACTTTTCTGTCGCTGCCCGTAGTGTTTGCAAGTGTTTCTCCCTCTCATGCACACTGAAGCGATACTTAGCGAAGTCTCTCTGCTGGCAGTCCCAGAGTGGCCTGGTACGGGACTTTTTGGTTTGGATGGTGACTACTGCTTTTGCTCTGTCAGCTTTTTGGGGAATGACATTTTCCTGTTACAACTGTTTTACTCAGAGTAATTTTTTTTGTCTGCTAGCTTAAAGGCATTTTGGCTAATACCTACCAGCTTTTCTGGGCCATTCTACAAAATAAAGTTGAAAATTGCCTCTAAATACTCCATTAAAAAAAAAAAAAAGAAAAAAGAAACAAAGGAACATTTTATAGCGTTTTGGTTTAACAACATTTTTTACTTAGTGTAGTGCTTTTGTAAGGTCATATTTTACCTTGGTATGTGCTGTTCCTTATACATGTAATGCAGGTTGGAATGTAAACTTTCTTCCTCATTCACAAAATCTGCATGGTCTTTCAAGTGATTATACAGGAGGACATGCTGCTAACTACTAGAAAGGAAGTATTCGGTATGTATTTAAACTTAAAACATATAAAAAAAGGAAGTGGTAGATAAAAATACTAAATATATACATAGATATATTTTGGGAAAAAATGTCATTTGAAAATGATTTTTTCTCTCCAAAACCTCTCACCAATAAATTAAGTAGGTGGAATCTGAAAGACAAAATACCATTAGCTTTTGATTAAGGATGATCTGGTGTATGTGTGGGTTGCTGCCACAAGGAGAGTCCCACTCTCTCACTTTCCATTTCTTTCCTTTGCTCTCGATCTGGGAACTGTGGCTGCTCTGTGAGTTAGTTCAATGAGCTGAGCACATGGAAAAACAGTCCGCCAGCAAAAATAAATAAATAAATAAATAAATAAAAAATTAGAGATGCTTCCCTTGGATCAACTTGGCAAAGTGGATAAACTGAAGAACACCCTGCCACCACTGAGAACTGACTCAAAACCCCTCACGTATGGGACTGAGCTAGACCCCTCCTCCGTGAGAGACAGACCCTCTCAACTAGCACAAATTCAGAAAGCTAGTTGACATTTTAGACATCAGTTTTTCACCTATACAACTTATGATTCATTGTGATTCCTGTCTGTGCTTCTTTTATTACTACTGAACTGTGAAATGGAGGTTTTGAAAAATATTTGCGATACAGTAGCAGTTTGTAAACACAGAATTTGCTACTATTCATAAAAATGGGTACTTTATAATAGTATACTTGCTTTTTTTTAGTGACAGTATTACTCATATTTATCTTTTGAAAGGCTAAAACTCAAGTAATAAATAAGTTTTGCAGAGTTCGGGGTTTTTGTTTGTTTGGGTTTTTTTAGGCTTTGGGATTACAAAGTAGCATTGCAACACTTCAGACAGTATCTGTCATGGCAAATTAGGGAACTAGAATGAGAATAGGACTCTTAAACAAAATAAGGACATGTAGAAACATTATTTTCTGATTTTGGGGAAATGCTCAAATGCATAGCATTTGTTTCCATTTTGCTCTGTTTGCTTATTTAGTTCCCTCCTTACATGTGTTGCAGTATCTTACATCCAGGCCAGCTGGGCAAGGGTGGTTTGGTATGGTAAACACGCTGTGCAAGCACTGCAACGCGGTAGGCAAAGGAATCCAATTTATTCAGGGCAAGTCTAGATTGTTTAACAGGAAAGGCAATGTGTACTGAGGTTGGTGAGATAGATTTCATAGTATTCCATGGCTTGTTGAAACAGTGTAATAAATGGGATACTAAGAACTGGACAAAGAGGAGAAATGGGTCCTTGCCCCTAATATCCGTATCACCCATAGTAGGCACTGCCCCTCTTGACCCCCTTGGCTCAGCATCCAGCTGCAGTTTCGAGCATTTGAATAGAGCTATGAAAAATGACCTGACATTGTTCTCCAAAGAGTTTGCATTGTTCATTGTAAGCTTATTAAACACTATCACCACTCATGTAGAGATCTGTTTATTAAGCAGATATATTTGCGCTACTATTATGTTCTCTGGTTTCCCCGCAGAAACACAAATAGGAATAAGTGTACTCAGTTTCTATACAAGTCACTTTCTATACAAACATATATAAGCCTGATTCCAGTCCCATTTACTCTTATGATATCAAACACTGCTCATTTTAAGTGCTGGCATTCTCAAGAGCCAGATGAAGAATTCTTGTACAGATTAAACAGTAGCAGAAAGGGTAGAGATGTGGGATGTGTGGAGAAAGGAGTCATTTCCATTCAGCAAGCCTCCCACCTGCTACTGAAAATCTCTCTATATTGGGCTCGGGGAGTGCAGTGGCAAGAGTGCAGAAGATAGCTTTTCTATTTGCTTCGGCAGAAATGCATGACTTGGTTAATGCCAGTCGACACTGATTCTCTCAGTGCAAAGTATTACCAGACACTTCAATATCTGCAGTTTTTAAGACACAACACTTGGAGGAGGAGCACGGGAACAAGCTGATAAAAGTTGTCACAGTTCCATTTCCATTAGTGGAGCCACCATACTGATTTACACCAGCTGAAGGTGTGCTAATAAGGCGCCCACAGAGACACTGTGTTGAATTTAGAGAAGAACAGCTCGCTTCTTTGCAGTATTTTTAAACAACCATTTAAGGTCTTACAGAAGAGAGAACACTGTTCAGTTTTGTGTGGTTTGGATCAGGCTGTGCAAAACCATTTCTTTATTGAACTTAATTTCCTTATGACAGTGCCATAAAAAGAGGCATGATAAGTGTCACAGGAAAAGGATGGAGGATCATTTTGGAGGATCAGGCTTATTTGCTTATTTTAGCTAAACATGCATATAATGGCCGAATTTTTGGCCCACCAGGTGTTCCAGTGTTTTCTATAATACTTCATACTTTATTCTAGCAATATTCTAGCTATGAATATAGCTAGATGAATGGGACTATGCCTCACAGAACAATCTAGCATAGGGAAAGATCACGAAGGAACAAACAAAATGTATGTTAAGAACACTGAAATTTTAGCCTTCTGTAAAAACTGTGAGCAAGCCAGCTGATAATAATTTAGCACAGTTTGCTTTATTCATGTATATTTACTGTATATAGGAAATTTTGAGGCATTGGATAGCTTCTCAGGGTTAAATCCCCACTTTTACTCCCCCTCTTTTTTTTCAAATTGATTAATAATCAATGCCTTTCTATTGTTTCCAGCTAAGAATGTCAGTCATTTCACTACAATATATTATTCATCGTTTTCAATGGACCTTAGTGCAAGGTCATATTGACCTTGTGTAAATTTCGCTTTAAGAACTAACAGCTATTAACAATAGATCTCTGGTGCATTTGTTTCTGCATGTCTTGTTGGCATCATATGAAAAGCATTTCGAAAGTATAAGTAAAACCCATCAGTTTCAACAGAAATAATGACCCCATTTGCCATGGAAACTAAAGGACTTTATGAAAATGCACTGAGCTGTTTTCCATACTAAGGTGAAATTATTCTAAAAATAGGACTGGTGCTTAGTGTAAACTAGCCAAGTTGCAGAGATTTTACGTTCTGAGACTTTTCAAGCAAAATATAAACACTTCTGAATATTTTTGAGAAAGTCAACAATCACATTCCTTGTTTTTGAATATTTCTTTTCTTTCAAAGATAGAAGGAAAAAATCAAAACAACAAATGACTTTTTATAACAGCAGATGGCCAGTATAAGTAAACAGCTCAAATTTAAAATGACATTTCAAACAAGTCTGTAAGAAAGTTATAAGAAATATATGTCACTGCAACATACCCTTCCCTTCCCCCTTTCCTTCCCCTTCCTCTCCTCTCCTCTCCTCAAGGCTGGGCAGCAGGAGAAAAGGGGACTGTGGTAAAGTTGCTAAAATAAAGATTCATGCTACAGACTGTAGGAAATACTGAGGATTACATAAACCAGTAAGAACTGGAAAGAACTATATTAAAATAAAGGCAGAAGGAGGTAGTAGGAAAAAAATAGTGAAAAGATAACGAAAGATGAAATTAAGAGTCATCAGAATAGAATCATGAATGTAGAAAAATAATCAACCAACCAATAAGCAAAAGGGCTAAATTGTGGCTTCACTGTTTGACTTTCATGTAGCATGCCCCCATGGTGTCCCAGGGATTAGAGTGGGGAGCATGTACAGCTCTGAATATAAGTCTGATTCCCAGTTCCAGTCCTCTGATTTACAAGTAAATTTTTCGGGCAACCTCCCATGTCAGCTGTGCACCTGGCACAAGTGGTATCGCTTGGTTACCTCAAGAAAAGGTTTTTGTGGACAAATTCTGAGCTCTCTTCCCAAAAGCACTGCCTTACATATCTAAAATTTTGGGATCATGAAGACCTTCACAGCTGTTCACGTGTTTCTAGACAATGTCATGGACCAAGTTTCTGTCGTCGAATCTCCTCACAAATGTAATTTTCTATCCCTTGGTGTGTGGAAAGCCACTGAAACTGCAGAGCTACTGTGTGCCTCAGTGCTAGTGGGGTTCTCAAAGAAGGTTTTGCCATGTAGCACGATGGATGCATGTGCCACGTCTTTCATCAATACCAATACTTCAGCACACTTGCCTGGCATGTGGGTTGGCTTGTTTCAGAAGTTTCTTCTGCCTGATTTGGAGCTGGCACTTAAATCCAGATCTCCCCAGTATCCTGAGCACAATGAGACATAATGACAGGAGTGTTTCTTCATCTCTTGTGTTGATGCTGACAATAGGCGTAAAGTAGAAACTAGTATTGAGGATGGCAAGTATTACTGTACAACAAACTGTTCTACCAAGTTTGTCATTCCTATATTGTGTATGCTTTAGAAACTCGGAAGCACAGAAGTTCTCACAAATATTTTGATATTACGTATTAGTATATATTCCAAAATCTATTAGTTACTTGGAAATATAAATTTGGGCAGATATAGTCATCCAGTAAAGTTGTGGTGTAGTAGCTCATGGTACTCAAGCACAGTCAGAGTGATCAAGAGCATTGGTTTTGTACTTGAAAGTCAAATTGCTACAAAACCACTGTAAGCAGGAGTTATGAGCAAGTGAAGGTGCATTTGAACTGGATAAGAAACAGGAAGCCATTTTAGATGACAGTGAGGATGGGAACAATAAAGAAAATTGCTACTCCGAGCTCGGAGGTCGCCTGTTGCTGACAGGACTTTTTTGTCAGCTGTCAGTCCATGAGCTGACTGAAGATAAACTTGGAACTTACCAGGATCTGTGGTGGCAATGAGGTCACTACGCTTCTACCTGACAGTCTCTGGTTCAGAAAAGGAGTTGGGGCATGTGTGGGTGAGACTAGAAAGACAGATAGGCTGGTAAAACCGGCCAGTACAAATTACATAGACCAGGACTGGTCTTCTGTCGTGTTTGCTGCATCATACTTTTCTTTTAAATAAGTTGGGGAGTGGTTCAACATACTGAAAGGAAACAGAAATGTTTCACATACTCCCATGGTGTATGGGGTTTTTAAAGCTCAAAGGGTTTTTAAAAGGACCGAACTAGCAATACTCCTTTGCAGTTATGGGCAATGAGTGGGTTTAGAGTGGTCTTATGAAGAGTTCTGAAAAAGAGCTCGCCCCAGGAGGGTGAACTAGTAGGATGAGTACATGACTGGGAGCTACCAACCAGCCGACACTGGGAACGTCCCACAGCATCTTTGTAGAAAAAATTAGGTACACATTGGGCTGTACAGAGCCTTTGACTCTACAGCACTTCGTTAGAGTATACGATACCAAGGTCCAGATATTTAAATAAAAGAATAGTAAGAGAAGAGACAAAGAAAGATTCACCACAGGAGATCTATTCAGTTGGGCTGTTTAGGGCAGCTGGAAACCCTCCCTTTCCCCAGAACTCCCTTTCCCCAGAAAACTTTATTTCAAATCCTTTTTTCCATGTCATACTGAACAAAAATATCAATAAAGGTTTCTTGATCTAGTCATAAGGCACAGGCCTCACCTTCTTCTCAGAGTTTACTACCAGAAAGTGAAGCAGTTCACTGTAAAATCATTTCACACTCCCTATACTGCTCACCTTACTTTGCATTGTATAAGAAACTAAATTAATGAGAAAGGATTTTATTAGGCTACAGGGCATCTAAATTTAAGTATTGGCTGGAAAGTGTGGCATGCTTCAGTACCTCTGGGGATTTTGGTCTCAGTGACACTATGGAATATATTACTTCTCTATGGAAAACAGGCCAAATTTTTGCTGTCACTTTAAAAATTTTCTTTTGTGGTGACAGAAAAAAAAAAAAAAGAAAAAAAAAGAAAAGCTTGTAGTCACATTCCAGTGTATATTTATTAATCATAAACTGATTAAGGAATCTGTCAAAATACACTTTAAGCTTTGAGCTGTGCAGTTTAGCAGTTCAAATTTAAAAACCTTCAGAAACTAGTAAATCTCAGGAAGGATAGAATTTGCCCTAAAGGCCACCTAGAGGATGAAAAGAGATGAAGTGATAGCTAAAGAATTTTCACTGTTAAAAAAGTGTCTCAGCAGGAGATTATAGTGTTTTTTTCCTCTGGAAAACTTAAAATTTTCGGAATGAGTCTAAAAATGAGTATGTGTACTTTTCCTATTTGGCTTCTTTTGGATTTCTGCATTAGAAAGGGGACCTGCTTTTACAGATGTCTTATTCCATAGAAGACGTAGTTAAGAGGATAATTCATATGAGCAGAAGTTGAAGCTGGCCTAGAATCACTGAATAATATTAATGTTCTTTCAACAGATCAGTAATTTAATTCGTTACATTCATTTAATATAACTATTCAAATGGGAGTTGGGTATAATTATCTTTTAGTCCCTGACTTTGCACCTCTGGGGCCACAAATCAATGCTTGGTGAGGACGACAACAATTATTCTAATCAAAGGGATGTAATACACGCTAAGTTAGTCGGTTTCATTTCTTAGAGGGCTAAAGTCTTCACAGAACTACACTGAGGTTTGGCACAGTTTGTGAGCTGGCAGGCTTTGCTCTAAAGAGAAGTGAGCATCAGCAGAGAAATACAGTCTCGCCCCACTGGGAAGCTGGAGCGTGGTTCCATGAACAATTAACACAATTATGCATTGTGACTGTCAGCTCCACACCAGGCTCTCAGGAGACCATAAACCTGGTCTCAACGGCCACGATCAGAAGTACCCTGAGCTCAGCTTCCTCCTTGAAAAGGCAATTAGCATAAAACCAGCACCAAACTACAGTGCATGGAGTCAACCGCTGCTCTGCTTTAGCCTTCTGATTTCTCTTATTGCACTGGATTTCTTTCTTAACTCCCATTTGACAGTGAGGTGTGTACAAATATTTGGCTTTGAAACATATAATCAAGTATTTATAAACAAGTATAGCTTGTAAAAAAAATTCCATAGTATTTAACCTTTTAACAATTTGTCTTTTATCTATGACAAAGAAATTAAAAATATAGGACTTACAGTAAGTTAGGAAGATTCAGTACAAAAGTAATCAAGGGATATATAATATTTTATTTATTTCTGTACATTACCAGAAGCTATACTAAACCCTCACATGGTTGTGTGCTAATAAAATCACTGGATGTTTTCATAACAGGAAATATTTATGAGGAACAGAAATGTTTAATTTGAATATATTACCTGTTCCTTCTGGTTTGGTTTAGCACTGAGATGTGCTTGCTTTTGATGTTACCCTTTTAATCCTGGAAAAACTGTAGACTAGAAGACAGATTTACAAAATGAGGAGGAAAATGGAATTCTGAAAGACATACAGTAATTCAGATTAGGAAACTTTCCCTTCTTGCCATTTAAATGTCGCTTTTTTCTTCAGAAGAAGATTTCGCTGAGCTTCCTTGATATAAGTGAACAGGTTCAGATCAGGGCTTAGTATTAGATCAAGGGAGTGACTCAGGTAGGTGTTAGGTTTGACACCTAGAAGAGGAAGATATTTGTCGCTTTTTACTTACAGAATACTGAACGACGATACAAGCATAGATGCAACAAGAAGGAATTCCAGTCTCCAGGCCTTGGCTCTTTGGTGGTTAAACTAGTCAAGCAGATCTGGACAAACCCCAGCAGTTTGCTGTCTTGAAGGTTTATGAGAACACTTTTTTACAGTTTTACTGGGTTTTGAGGAGGACTGAATTTAGGGTTGTCTTACAAGTGTAACTACACATGCTTTCACTTTCGGAGGGGTTTAACACAGCTGATCCCCTGTTCCAGGGAATAGTTTGGTGTTTCCTGTGCCCAGCACCATTTCATTCCCTTTTCATCTGATCTGGTGATCAGGCGGTTAAAACCTCTATTGTTTAGGAATTCTTCTAGTAAATGGGATAGCTTGTTAACTTTTCTGATGATTTTTTAGCATTGCTCATGTGTAAAAAATGCCCAGGAGTCTTGCTTTCCGGTATTGTGATTGCTGTATACTGTGGGTTTTATATGATGCTTCTTTTTCTCTGACAGTTGCTGTTTTGTTTTACTAAATCTTACGTGTCTCCTCCTTTGTGAGAGAAACTTTAAGCACAGCCTCTGAATATCTTGATATCCTGAATATCTAGGATCTAGACCTGAGAGAGCCTAATGAGAGAAGTGTTCAGTGTCTGTCCAGATCCTTGCTGGAATCCTGGTTGAAGACTGCTCAACCGTTGCACGGTGGGGATGGCTCTGAGGCTACTTGGAGATCATTTTCCAGGCCACCTGTGAAACATTAAAATGCACACACAGACAAAACCAACCAAACAAAGATCGCCCACTCGTTGCTACTAGTGTGCCTCTAGATTTCAGTGGAAACAAGCAACACAATCACAGATTTTGTTTGTGCTGTGTTTGTACCAAATAGTTCACTGTAAATGTTACCTGAGTGTGGCCCTCAGTTGTCAAGTCTCTGGCTCCTATTCAAGTTTTGTCTTCTCTAGTTGATTTATCTGCATTATAGATAGCGGAGAGTATTAGCAATAATAGAGCAGAAAAGATTGCTAATGCCTAGACAGACTATTAGATAACCCCAAATATGTTTTGAATAATGCAGCTGAGAGAATGAGAGCTCTTGTGTTAAGAAGAGCTAGCCATTACCGCTCGGGTTCCCTGCAGAACCTTAAAAAGTCTGTAGACATCTTAGCAAAAAGTATAGCTTGTTGTTTCTGCCGAGGACACGGACGTTGTGATTTTCATTGCCATATTTCCCTACCCTTAACATAAACGATAGCTGTCACTTACTCAAAGTATTGGTAAATGCAAATGAGCTTAGGAAAGCCCAGAGATAATGTGCACAACATAGAAGCAATGGAAGCACGTGGGGTATGGCAATAGTCTACAAGAATTCTGAAATGGGAAGAGCCATTGGGAAGAAGAGGAGGCTAAGAATTAATTCCTTTCTTTTTAACCAAACACCTGTATAACCCATACTCTTGCTGAATTGTAATGACATTTTTTAATTGTTGTTGGTTTTTTTTAAAAATTTTTTTTTCCCTCCATCTCTCTTACAGATGATCTACAGGGTCTATTTGTGAAAATCTGGTCTCTGGTAACACACTTCAGAGAGCTGAAATAAATATCTTTTTGTTGCTCTATTCTAGACAAGAAGGTTGAATATTTGATGTTCCATTATACAGCATTATTGTGTTTTCATTATGTCACTTTGATGTTTTTAGCTGGTTTCAATCCTCACCAACAATAAGGTACCACTTTTAAAAATCACACTCAAGTCTGACATGTAGAACATTCCTGGTAAACCTAGTTGAAGGCTTTTACAAGATAATATCTTTTTATTAGTAAAAAGTAACTTGTTGAAATTGATTTTTTCACAAAATGTTTTTTTATAGGCTTTTAAATTGAAAAATATTGAAATGGAATGCTTGAATATATCTCTTACTTTGTTGTTTCATTTTAGTACTCCATTTTTTGTTTGTCTATATTTGCATTTTTTTTTTCTTATTTAGAGGAAACATTTTAATATTGTTGAAAACAATCGGTTTCTTTAGTGCTTTGAAGTTAACATTTTGGGGATTTGAGCTTTTTTGTTCCTGTCCTGGTTTTGGCTGAGACAGAGTTCGTTTTCTTTCTAGTAGCTGGTACA